>JAUMHQ010000063.1:14838516-14859993 GCA_032361165.1 Enteromius paludinosus
CCACAATCCCTGCCAGACCTGGGACTCGAACCCACGACCTTTGGGTTACAGGTCCGACTCTCTATCCATTAGGCCACGACTGCCCCCATATTAGGCCTAGTAGTGTGCACATGTGCACAAGCAACAATAGAGTTCAGCAGCATGTTTGTATGAATGGTCCCTGAAAAAAAACCTCAAATGAGCCTAAACCTGAGAAAAGATGATGCCAACACCTGAGAGGACCTCAGATGATGCCAACTTTGAATAAATATACCAAACTGCCAAATTTCCCCTATATTGTACTCATTATGATCACAACTTGATTGCCTTAATTGTGTTCATTGTTTCTGCTTGAATACATGTCAACTGTATAATTTATATTATTGTACAACTGCATATTTCTGCTATATGGATACTTTGATGTCACCAACAAATTATTCTTCATTTGTGTAGTCATCCTGTAAAGCTGCTTTGAAACAGCATGCTTCAGGAAATACATGTTATACATATAAACGTAAGATGAATTGAAAATGTGAATATCTACGGATATGGAATATATACGGATATGGATATGGAATACAGAACGGGGTTCTGCAGGAATTCGCCTCAGTGTTTGTTGAATGTGTCTCTACAAACCTAGTAATTCTCAGCTCAGCATACATGTGTTGCAGTAATACATTGATATCCTTGTAGATAGACTAGGCATGCAGGTGTGGTTGTGCAAGCTTAGCCAAGAAAAAAATAAAAAGAGAACAAACACCCCCACACAATAAAATCCATCCAAATTACATCCCCTGATCTCTAAACATACCTGAGACTCCTCGTAGTACCAGCATGCTGTTGCTGGTTCATAGATATGCTGGAAATGATTTTCGAGGAGATTGTCACGTATAACATGAAAGAAAAAAAAAAATAAAGGATTTTCTTTGAAGGGAATAAATATCAGGTTGCTCTCAATGTGTTATTACATAACGACACAGCAACAGCTTTGAGTTTCCTAAACTGGTAGCCATTTCATAAAAAAGCATTAGATCTGTTGAAATGAAAGTTTCGATGTAAACATACTCAAGCTAAGCAAGCTAAACAGACCACCTATGGAAAGGAAACTGCAAAAACTTCTCTTTCTGAACTTCCTCAACTTTCTAAAGTCAGATGAATACATTGACACTTGACCGCCCACATTTGCACATCAATGACGCCTAATCGGTGGCCGGCGACTTGAACCGGCCAGTCGTGGTGAAGTAATATGGAGGAGGTAGGAAAGAAAATCTTATTATTCCATTTGGCATATAACAAAAAGATATGGAGGTGTCTGGTTATTTCAGTCTGACCTAAACTGTCTGTGGGTCACATTTCGGTGAGAATTGTTTTATGAACCTGCCACAATCTAATCCAGCAACAACTATATTGGACCAAACCAAAGGTCAGGGCAGCAACAACTGTATTGGACCAAACAGCAAACCTGCCCCAAACTGTGAAGCTTGTCTCTCATTTCACATGCAAAGAGGGAGTTTGCACAGAATTTAAAGCTACAGCAGCAAAAATAGCAGAAAAGGGGTCAGAAAGTAGAAATAGCCACATAATTACAGTAATAATAATGATGTATAATAACATAATAATTATGACTTTGGTACAACCTCAATATAAAATGATCAAATAATGTTTTCTATAACCCTATTAAAATTCTTAGATATGCAGCACATGCTAACATTCTCCTAGTTTCTTTATTATTTGTCATTTTAAAATAAATGTTTTATAATGCTTTTTAAGTATTTGTCTAATTTCCCTATCAAAATAATAATAGTAATAGTTATATATAGAGAGACTTCATTTGCAAAAACAGAAAAGTTCGCTTCCAAACATTCTCAAGAATCATGATTTTTAATGTGCATTCCAATTAATCTCAATCAAACTGCAGCTGCATTATATTGATTAGGAAAAAAATACCCCAAACATACTGCTACCTACTGCTTAAAACTGGCAGTAGGTATATCTAGTTTTGCATATATATATATATATATATTATATATATAAATAAATGCATAAATGCATGTTTTTTTACATTTATCTTCATTTTTAATGGAAAACAAGTCCAAAGTAAAAAAAATAAATAATAATTTCTAATAATTAGAATTTCGGTTGTAAGGTTGTAAGTCCCATTCTGCTAAATGATTGGCCCCAACCCTGGTGGTCATGCTCTACCATGCTAAATCATCTTAAGAGTATCGTTTGCATGGTTTAGAATAGTTCAAAGGCATGTGTGAATCTACAGACCTTGTCAGAGATCAGAGATAGAGGCCCCCAACATGCCTCAGGTAACTCCACTGAGCAGCCGCCAGAAGGCGTCAATTAAAAAACGTTCATCCATCAAAGAACCTAATCTCAAGTTCGGCCAACACTTCCATTGTAGCAGGGATTCCATACCACTGCTTCAACATAAAAGACCTCCATACCATTGAGAACGCATAAAGAGGGATTTCGAGGTGTGCGATTGCTTACAGTGCAAAGCTAATTGTTCAGCAGCTCTTAACGTGAATGCTATGCCACAGTGCCTTTGAGTCAATGAGCTTAAATGACAAAAGGGAACAGAATACCATAACAACAAAAAAACAAAAACAAAGAGTACCTTGGGTATCTGGCTTTACGATTTACTGCTTGTTTGCAAATTGTAGTGTTTTCTAACTCAGTAAACAAGGTCGTTTGTAATTGCAGTCTATTTCAACACTATGAAAAGAAAAAAGAAATCTTGTCGCTTTGATAGCAAAGCATAAATCGACGAATCAAAATGCAACCTGAGTTTTTTCGGAAGCAATAAATGGAGCTGGCTGCAGGCGATGTCTATATGAGCCATGGCTGCCCTAACGTCCAAGTAGGTTTCATATTTTATATAGAGCCCCTCCAGACATCAATTCCTTTCGTTTCCCATGAGACATTATTCTGCAATTTTTGTCATGTCCCTCAGAGAGTCAAAAACACACTGCTCATACTCCATGGGCAAGGCAATCGTCGACAGATTATATTCACTACAAACACCCTCTGTCTAAATAAATATGTTCTTGGTATAGAAACACCTTTGTTCCATGGGTATGGAGAAGATTTTCTGGGTGATATCAAGGTATGGCTGCACATTCTGTTTTCATTGTGTGCTGGGACACAGGAGGATAGGAATCGTGAAGAAATGAAAGACGTCTATCTCTTGCTATCTTCAGCATGCTCTATCACTGTCTGAAATGTGTGGATAACATGATGAACAAGATAAACGAAACAAAAAAAATGTAGATTCTGAGCCTGAACAGTGGAAAAACAACCAGGCACTACATTCCCAAACGCTCTGAATTCCAGCAGTGGACTTTGTCAGAAAACTGTTTAATGGTAGCGAACATGCCTTTCCACATCTTTCAACAGAAGACTACAAACTGCTGCTTTTATCAGCAATTAAAACTGACTGAGGTATGAACATGCTCTAAAATATAAGCAGGCTGCCTTTTGTGCCCTACAAGCATGCCTTGTCAGTTTTTGTATGATTCAGACAATTGCCAATGTTTAGTCATGCAGCTAGCTATTTTATGTTGTATGACAGCAGTAGCTATTTTCAAAACAGTATAACACTTTATTTTAGGGTTTCTTAACTAGTTGCTTATTAGCATGCATATTACTATTATATTACCTATTTATTAGTAGTAATTGAACACATATTGATGCCTTATTCTACATGACCTTATTCTACCCAATTCTAATTGATCCCTTAACAAGTTGCTTATTAGCCTATTATTATTATATTATATATTGACTCTTTATTTTTACTTATAAAGCAAATATTCTGCATGACAATTTTCTACGTCCCTAAACACCTAAACATCTACCTTACAAGCTATTAATAAGCAGTAAATTAGGAGTTTATTGAGGCAAAAGTCAAAGTTAATCGGTTGTTAAAAGCAAAAAATTGGACCTAACAAATGGTGACTTAACAATGCCATTTTTTACTCTCTGCATACTACGGTGGGATAGGGAAAATATTTTAAGAATGACATCTCCAAAATGAGTCAATCTTTTAATCTGAGAGAAGAGAAAGTATTACATTGCTGTAATATCCCAGGAGTGAGAGCATGTACTGTGAGAGACATCAGTGCTCACCTTGAATAGAGATGACGGGGTGCTCTAGGCGGGTACACTCCGGCCTTGTGTGGGGTGCTGGAGTGGGGGAGGGTTCTGTGGGGAGAGGGGGCCTCTGGGATAGTATAGCAGGAAATGGAAGAGTGATGAAACAGAGGATAAGGCCGGGCACAGCCAGGGAAGCCACAGCCCGTGGCAGCACTGTCATGGTGACGGAGGCCGACCTTTCCTCTAGCTGCCAAGGTGGGCCTCTGGAATGCACCTGTTGAGAGGGGAGGAAAGGACTCATGGTAAACGTACTTTTTTAAGTTTATTTTTTGCTGTTATTTTTTTTACTTAAGAGCGATGATGAACAGGATGTGGGAAAAGAGTCACACCACATAAAAACTAAAAAATTACTTTTTTATTTATTTTGATTTACTGATATATTAAAAAAAAAAAAAGTAGGGGGGCTGATAAAACTAATAATGCTGATAAATTACTGTAGGCATTTCTGTAGTTACAAAGGAAATATACTGCAAGCATTTCAATGTAATAACGGCAAATGAGATACAAAGAGCATGTCTTAATTCATAACACTGAATCAATACTAAATAAAATATAACTTTAAAGAAAATTATGCAAAATTTAAAAACCGAATGTTTGCATATTTTTTGGCCTGGCTGAATACTAACATTTATATTCTAACATCCAAAACTCAAAATGACTTCATATAACACTAATACTGTAGTTGCTAACTAATAATATGAGTAATTTAGAAGTTGTGCTTTCCCTGGCTGTGTATAAGCACCTGCAGCATTGCAGCAATTCTCCTCAAGCATCCTAACATTTTGTAAAGAGTGGCTGAAGTGTGTTTTTAACAAGGTCCCTGATCTTTTCAATCCAGCCTGAACAGTTTGTGCAGCACAGTTCAGCCATGAATGTTTTGTGATTCGGTCACAATGCAATGCAGGCTTTGCAAGGAAATTGAATGATTGTGGCAACTCCACTGGACCCCACAGAAAACCCTAAAAACATGTTGCACTTGAAAAGTAGAGAGCTAGAAATTTCAGCTTCTGGATAACAATAATTAAAGTAATATTATATAGGTATTAGTAAGATATGAAAAAAATATATACTGTATACACAGTATATATAAAAAATGCACATGCAATAATGCTAGTGGCTGGTGCAGGGTAACTGGGGTAGGAAGCAGAAGTGGTGGGTGGTGTTGTTAAAAGTTTCTGGCAGTAAGTGGTGGCCCAGCTTGATCAGCATAAAACCCTTTAAGCACCCAGGCACTTCCGTCTTCTTTATATGCGGAGGAGTTTTAATATCATGGCTGATCTTATTAGAGGTGAGGCATGACATCTCCATCTCTATTCAGAGCAGCTCCAGTGCAGTCAAATTACAACACACAGCAGTTACCTCAATCCCTGCCCGTCAATCTCCTCACACACTGCGTCATATGCTAACATCTCAAATCATAATGTGGCACACTGGACCTAGCAATGGACCTAGGAAACCAAGATTTAATTGAACACCATTATAGGAACTCATTAGCAAAAATAATAAGACGGAAAGTTGAATTTAGACTATATACCATATACTATTTCACATCTAACTATTTTAATACTATTTTCATGTTAACTGTAAAAAAGAAAAACAAAAAAAAATGGATCCTTAATTTCTTCAAGCAACTATCTGGCAGTATGGGATAAGTGGACTAAACCAGCAAAACTTTGACCCCTTGGTTTGACCTACTAAAACTTTGTGATAAACTAGTTAAGAAGCCATTTCAGGGACAACAGCACACTAACAAATGCGTTTAAAACTTCTGCACCACCAACATTAATGCTATTTCACTGTAGACATGATATATAGAGTTTACAGCCAGAGAGAGACCGGCAGCACATCACCATCTTTCATGCAGGGCCAAAGTTAATCTTGTGGCACATCATTTTATTTGAGTGTTTAAAAACAAGTATGAATTCTTGCAATCCACTGAGATGCACTAGGGGCTAATTTACAGTTTCACCATTGGATGAGGCAATCAATAATAAATTATTAGCTTGGTTATGTTGCAAATTACCATGATGCCTTCTCAATTATCCCTCTCGCAACAGCGGGTAACTAATTAGGCAAATGAACATGGCAACTGGCATGCTATAGCCAACCATCTGCATGAGACAAGACTATTCACAAAACATTTTCTCTAGACTGAAAATGATCACAATAGAGAGACCAAAATTCTTGTTGACTTGTCAAGTTGGTTAAAATCTTAGCAGAGCATGTGTAAGCACAAACACTACTGAAAACACACATCCGTTTTTGCATCCTGTAGCTTTTGGGTCAAGACTGCTCATTAGGCGTTATGTAATAAATTATGGCTGGGTGGGTGTATTGGCGCCTAGTTTTAGCCTAATTAGGCCAGAACCTTTGATGGGAAAATGACTACTTGACCTTATGATAAAATGTCCAATGTGTATGCTCAGAAAGAGATAATGGGGTAATATCATAATCATCATTGATGAATTCTCCTTAATGTTTAATTTTTTTTAAAGTGCCACTATTATGCTTTTTCAAACATGATCGTTCATGCAGTGTGTCATGTAGATGCATGTGAACACAAACTATCTGCAAAGTCAGTGTACGATAAATAAAGTTATTGTCTTTAAAAAAAAAACAGTCGGCTCACATTCGCCTAAACGAGTCGTCAGCAATTTGAATCTTTCTCTGTTACTGAGCCACGTCACCAAGTAACATATTTGCATAATGTCTGCCCACGTTCTACGCTGCGAACAACTTGCCCCGCCCCCAAACAGATTAATCTACAAAGAATGAGTGGTTAACATTCACCTCAGCAGTACAGTCTCTTGTTGTGTTCGCGTCATTTTACTGATGACTGCTTTTCCAATCTTGGAGTACAACGCGATATTCCTCAAACGCTTGCTCTTAAAAGATAGATCAGTGCCAGTTTATTTGGACCGGCTTGCTCCTCTGAACTTTTACCTGTAAGTATGATTAATAATTGATGATTGTATTTTCTAGCAATCATGGAAAAGACGTATTTGTGTACGTGATGTTGTGTAACAACCCTGCACATGTCTTGATCACCGGCTAACTTGCGTTTCCGTAGTTCTGTTGTTCAGCTGTGTGCCTAATGTAGTCTAATACTGTGATTGATGCAGCTTGACTGTCTGTCTGTCTCATCATTAGTTTAAGGCGTTTACACGAAGGGAAGATGCAGGTATTTCCCTGCGGTTTGGTTATGCGCCAGAAAATGCTTAACGCCTTATTTAACGTTACATAGGTTTGACATTATTATTGCGCTCGACAGCGTATTTATGGGGGTTGATATCAATGACAAGTTTTTTGAAAACGATGTTGTGTGCACAATGTTATTATTGAAAACTGAAGGGAAGAAATATTCGGTTCTCTGAATACCCGGCTATGTGTAAATGCGGTAATGATAAACGATGGCTTAACGCAGTGTTATGCATTATACAATGCTGAAGTTCACTACGTAGAGGTGTGCCAGATCCGCTTACAAATCGCTGTCCATGGTAGTTTTGGTGCAAGCTCTGTGGAGAGCTGTAGCGGTAGACCAATCATATAGGACTGCACCATCTGACCAATCACAGTGAAGGCTTGTGGGAGGGAGGGGTTTAGAGTAACTGAGTCTTCGAACTGCTTCACACGAGTAGTTTACAAATCATTTAGAAATGGGGTAAAATTAAATCTATTTTTGGAGAAAGCTAAAGTGTTTTTTGACCTTGCATACACATAAACCTTTTTTAACAGACTCATAAAACAATATTAGCCACCTTTAAAATGGCATAATAGAGGCACTTTAATAAAATATGATTTATTTTGTAGATCAGTGGTCGATCAATGTGGACAGATGTTGATGTCTATGGTGTAGATGAATTATATATAATTTAATTAGGACAAAGATAATATTCCTAATTAGAATAAATATTATTATTACAAAACAGAATTTAATCTCAAAACTATTTACACATTTATTTCTCTAACACAACTGATGTAATGAGGAAATATCATAATTAATTATTTATAAAGAAAAAACGCTGTAGTCAACGGTTTTTTGATACTGATGTTGGTACAGTAGGGCAGATAAAGTATGAATAGATTAATTTTGAGATCATGAGAGATAATATTCCTTATATTAAATTAATCTAACATAAAATTACCTTTTTTTCCCCACGATATTCAGTCACAATTCACAAAATGATGCCTATTTGCAGTAAAGTAATGAGGTAGAAGAATGGATACTATCATTTACAAACGACAGGAGGAAGACAAACTAACAAAATAAACATTTTCTATGATGTCATTATCCTGAATTAGAAAAATATCCTTTCATTTCATTCAAGAACATGTTCATCTCCTATTATGTTCGAGCAACACCAATGTACGAAGAGACATCTATTCAGGGAGGTCATGTACACAATTCTGGCTTGGGATCTGAAATTTGTGGCTGGGGATGTGTGCTTTACTCAGCTGGTTGCTGAAGTGCTGCTGTGATGGCAAAGAGGTCAGTAGGAACCAGCTGCATTAAGCCCAAGAGACAAGGGGAAAAAAACAACACATAAAAAGCAAATCCACACACGCAAGCGAGCACATGTGAAGTTCAAAAGCAGTTGTTAACAACTTGCATCCCAACAGTGAGTCAACAGCTGTGAGCTAATTAGTCCCAATGCCAAATAGCGAAGGCGTTAAGGATCTACGCAGACGTGCTTGAGCACAAGCGCCACCTACACTAACAAATTAAGGCTCAAAACAGCTGGTGGCTCTTCTAAACTGGCCTTATGAGAGTGGGCAGAGCTGGCAAAGCTTCTGAATGCGGTGTTCTCACCAAAGTAGAAGAAGAAAGATCAAGCCAAAGACTTCTTCCCTCCGGGATACTTGCAAAATGGCCCATTGCACTTTATGGCTGTCTAGCTATTTTAGCGCGTGGGAAAATAAAATACCCATCTGGGACACTTCGCTAGATTTCACAGGAGTAGTGGACAATCTGAGTGGATGGTCAATTATCTGTAGACCGTGTGCACTTGATTTAAGGAACTTCCCTTGATTAAACTAATGAATGCACAAGCCGTGTCTCTGTCAATGGCACCCGGATCAGCCAGGATAACATGTGCCCAGCAGGCTACCCTGCATATTTCCATGGAAACAGACCCGACTAATGAACATGTCGTTAACACTGTCGGACAATTGCAAAAGATGGCACAGATTTGTTCGCCACCTTACAGGCAAGACAGGCCCCTTGAGAGACAAGAGTGCAGGTATAGACAAAGAGCAAACACGATCTCTTTTAATGAGCACCGCTTCTTCATTTAGCGCCTCATCAAATGACAGTGATGTCAGACGGGGCCATCAAGATCTGTCAGTGAGAGGGAATCACACTGAGCCTGGAACCTGGATGGAGGCAGATTTTAAGACATCAACAGCAGTTTCTCATGTGCCTCCTGGGCTGACAGTAAGATGAACAACAGAACATAATCAGCTCTGAGCACACGCAGAGTAGTTACGCTGAGCTGTTGCTCTAGACCAAGCCTATGAAAAACCATCATCAATTATTAAATCATCAATGTAAATAATAATAATAAATGTGCTATCATTAAGTGTGGGGTCAGTAAGATTTCTTTAATCAGAAAGTCATACTTAATGCATCCTTGCAGAATATTTTTATATTAATTTACAGGCAAATTAATATAAAAATATATATTTTTTTACTTACCTGTAAATGAATATAAAAATATTCTGCAAGGATGCATTAAGTATGACTTTCTATATATATATAAAATAAATCCTGTTTTGCACTTTCAAAGAATCCTGAAAAACTAATTTTAATTAAATTTTTATCAGTTTTCCATTTCAGAACTGAAAATTTAAATTTCAAATTATTTTTTATTATTTTCGAACTCGAAAGAGTAGTGAATTTGTATTTATGTATATAAAATGTAATTAATATATATATAAAAAAACTTGTATTAACATGTATTTAAAATACTGACAGTATGACAGTATGTGCAAGGGGCTAGAATTGAAATTCATTGCCATTTCCTATTTGTTCTGAAATAATAATATATAAAAAAGGATATTACTCTCTTATTCTTTTTCATGGAGGGGACTACAGATTGAAAAATTAATGCTACTTGCAGAACACAAAGCACGGTTTGTGGATTACTTGTTTTTATTTCGGATTTTGATGTAAAAAAAAAACAGAACAAAAAAGCATGAATATAATGGCTGTTGCTGGTATTGTTGTGCCTCCTAAGAATGATTCCATTTACGCCATTAACTTTCATGTACACAGACAAATTATTGGATGATATCAGTCTATGGCAGAAAGAATGCAGAATGAACCCGGAAAACTTTAAATCATGTAAAATCACTGTGATGCAACAAGTCTTTAAGCAGAGCAATACTGTAAAAAGGACATAGACTACTGCATTCCCACATTCCCTTCCACTGGTCACAAATAAAGAAGAGCAGTTTTAGGAACTACTTTATTTCCACTTTTATTCCTGTCAGCAAAGAGCTCCTATTGCACCATTTTTTGGCTTGAGAGTGGGTCATAAGCTTGGTTAGCTGGGTCATATTCTTCTAAAAATGTATCCAATAAGTAAATATCGATCCCTCCAAAAGTCAAACTTAAAAGGAGGTTGTTCCACATTACACGGGCTGTTGGGCTGCCAGCTGTGTTGATCTCTCTGGCTGTAAGTCATACAGCTTTGGCAGCATTAAACCCTCAACCACCCCTGTGCTGAGACCTCTCCTTACAGCACAAGGCCTAGAGCCTAATCACACAACTTTCTGCACTTCCTGACTCGAAATTCTACAACATTTTTTAGATTTTAAAAACCATGTGCTTGCTACTGCCTCTATTTAGTTGATCTAGAAAAATTAATTGTGTAAAAGTGCAAAGTACATGTTTTTTGGATTGTTTTCTGATTTTGTTTAGAAATTGAAAGCTATATTTTGATGGGATAGACCACATTCAAGAATATATTGAACGTACTGTACATTATTAAATGTATTATTTCAATGTAACAACACATTACAGTTGTTTAAATTCATTATACAGCTATTTAATTATGTGTGACCCTGGACCACAAGGCTAGTGAGTGTACATGAGTACTTTTGTTTTTTGTCAGGACAGTACAATATTGGAATGAGATACAGCAAAAAAAATCTAAATATTGAGAAAATTGCCATTAAAGTCCAAATGAAATCCTTAGCGATGCATATTATAAGTTATGGTGGGATATTTGCAAAATGGAACATGATCTTTACTTAATATCCTAACGATTTTTGCCATAAAGAAAACACTGTGACCCGTGACCCATACAAACAGCTATTGCTACAAATATATACCCAAGTAACTTAAGACTGTTTCTGTGGTCCTGGGTCATGTTATTTACATCATTCAAATTATTGATGCAATAAGTAGCAACACTGTTTAGCAACCGTAAATAACCAAACACTTGTCCCGGTCTTGCTAGGTACTTAATGTAAATATTTACAACAGATGGGGATGAAACAAATCTAAATGTAGCAGTAATTTAGGTGAAGCCATGTCTCAAGTCTCCAGTAATTTCTGCTAGTCCAGGCAAAGTTGATTACCTCTTATAATATTCTCTAGGTTTAGCATCTTGCGTGCACTCATATATCCTCATAAATACTAAATGTATGAGAAATCAGTCATTTAGGTGGCGCATTATGCCGAGGTTGCCTTGTCATTAGCACCAACACTGCAGGAATTCTGATGAGGGCCAGCAGAGCACACAAAGCTATTTAGGCACCCACCAGCTCAGATCCTGGGAGGTCTCATTTGCAGAGAAGGGTTAAGAAACACCTGTTTCTCAATTAGAATAAATATACAAAAGGAGATCTGCAAAGTAAACGGCACACCGTCAGCTCATTGTCTCTAAATTAAATGGGTTTCTGGGAAGACAAATACAATCGTAAGTGTTTCACACTTGTCGTTTTCTCTTTACATCATTTTAAAGGTCCAATTGAAAGGAAATGGAAAACAAATGAAAAAAAAAACAAACATTCACAATTTAAATGCTTGATATGTTTGTGGAAGTCTTAAATAAAAAATCTCTTTTGGGCTTTCCATGGAGTCAAATCACATATAAATCTATCTCTTTTTTCTAAAACCCTGCTTTAACCTAAAGTAGTATGCATTTAGACAATTGGATCACAGGTAGATGAGGGAGATACATTCACGTTTACACTTATCTTTTTTTCGCCTACTTTTATAATATGAATCTGATCTAATTCTGCAAAATAAGCTTGTGGAATTTACATGAGAATGCAAAAGTTCATTTGTTCTCTAACAACAAACTCTGCAAAACCCTGTGTGTTGTGTTACAATCAGGACTGCGCAGAAAACACTGCTTGTTATGATGTCGTACCTTCATACCCTACGATTTCGTATGGCAAAGTTTAAACACCATCTGGGTAGCCTGCTTCAACATATCCTGTAATGTTTATGAATTAGGTTAGTAGTTTTACTTGGAAGTGGTTGAAAGCCAACAAGCTCAAAACCTTTCAGAACCCATTTGCATCTGTATTTCCTATTTTCCCACCTGCGGTCGCTAAAAGCGCATCTTAATACTAGACGTAAACCAGTGTGCAGTCCTCATAGTTTTTCATGTCCTAGTCCTATTCCTAGTCCTAGTCATATTTTCTTGGTTAAATAAGCATTATACGAACACTATCAGAAACAGAAAAAAAAGTTTATATTGTTAAAGCCTGTGTGAAATCAGAATTGTGATTCATTTCTGAATGAAACGCCCACTGTACTACTTCCAATTAGTTCGTAGTAGAAAAACAAGCCATATCCTTTATTTTGCTCATTCGTCACAGTACAGTATGTCACAATATGGAAATGAAATCGGTCACATACTTCCAGTACATGCAGACTTCAACAATCAATATTCTATTTTTTTTTTTTTTTTCGGATGATCATTAATCAAAGCTCATTAAATATTGATCACAGACACTGTTTTACTTTAGATTACGACACAAAACCCTACAAATAATGTTTTCAGGTCATTTCAAGTCTTTTTTCACATATCAAAGTGATTATATCTAGGTAACTTTTACTTTTACTTACTTTTAATACACTGTTCTTTCAGAATTATTTGTGGACACAGAACATGCAGGAACACAAGAGGCGGAATTTATCGCACTAACCAATCACAGCCAATCAGAACCGTATACAATCCTATTGCGATGTAGGCATTGCCTCCTCTCTTGTAACTTTCCCCTATTCATTCTCAACTACCCTCTACCAAACTCACACATTAGGAGGTCTGGTATAACTCAATGGGCTCAGGGGGAGGCAAGAGAGACGTGGATTCCTGCTGTAACGTTACCTACTATTATTTCATTACATATATATTTATATATTACAGTATATTTGTGCTGTTTCATTTTTGTAGTGCAAATATTTTTCTCATCCATTGCCTCCCTTGTCTCCTCGGAGGAAATGTCCCTGATGTAAACAGGGCCTAAAAAGGCTAGCCATCAGCTCAGCTTCAAAAATTGCAGCTCAGTTCACCCCATGCTCCAGATCTAGGCTCAGGTCAGTCAGGGTTACATTGAGCATGTCTAATTCTTCAAAGCCTAAGTCACGCCAAATCTCTTTAATGCCTGCTCCAGTATGCCCTACCAGAGCCATTAGAAGGACAAAGGGGGCCCTGAAGGCAGGGGGATGGAGGTCTACACGGTTAAATGGAGGAATGACTGAATTCAGAGCGAAATGGAAAAGAGCTTCATAAAGGACCCTTTGGTACGATGGTGAGGGGCGGGTCACGGCAATCACGGAGCGAAGTCGCTGGTCTCACGCATGAGCGGGCCCGGTAAATCGCCGGGAGGGCGTCCTCCTTGCTAGCCTTACGAACGGCGGAGAAAGGATAATCAGACTCGGTCGATAGGCCGATACGTGAGGCATATCCTGGAATGTATCTGATAACGTATCAAAGCTCCATTCATAGAAAAGGACACATCAGAAAGAGTTTTCATGGCTTCGGGGCAGGTTGGCATCTGTAACCATGCAATTTCACACTTATCTGGGATTCTCGCACAAAGAGCCGAGCTACTGTCGAGAGCGTAGGTAGGTGTTTGGATCAGCTTTTTTGACCGAATCTCTGAGCTTCTACATGTGTAGGAGTAGTACTTCAGAAACAACGCACTGAAGCTTGTTGGCCACATGTCAACATGTGCACGCCGAAATTAGGTAGCAGCAATGGCAGAATACGGAGTTCGCAACTTTACATGAGAGCTCCATCCAAGTTATAACAAGGGGTATGACCATCCAGCTGAGTGGCTCTTTTAGTTGTTGTGGCTCCAGATACGAAGTCACATACGCACGCATATACACAATACACATCATTTGTCATAGCTGTGAGACAGTTCCATTTGGTGAGGGCCAATTGGGCTAGTGGTGTCTGGCAGAGTGAGAGTGTAATCTGCACAAGCTGAGGAGAGCAGCGAAGCGACGCTGGTCGTGATCAGCTCAGCTATTTCTCCCCTGAAGTGCCTCTTCAAAAGAGCCTGAAAAGAGCAAAACCTCAACAGCCCTCAGCGCACCAAAAACTCCATTAAAAGCACAGCTTGATTGCAAGTGCCAGCGTTTAATTTTAAAACTCTGGTGCTGACTGAATGCAAAAATGTGTTTATCAAGTTACTGTATTGGCTTGTGGCAAAGCAGATTGAGGAAAGACACAATAAACATTGATTCGCCAGGTTTTTGTTAGTTTGCTGCTTGATGGAAGGGCCATGGAGAAATGTTGATTAAGAAAAGAAGTACCTTACATAAAGTTCGGGCAATTATGGGGTACCGGTCACCTCTCAAGGGTGTAATCAAGCCTGTTCGTAGGAGGTCTTCTGCATTTGACGTGCGTTAGGTTGAGAATGTGATTTAGCACAGTCTGTGGTGACAGTCTCTTTAGCGTTCAGAAGGAAGGCCAGAAGATCACAGAACCCAATCTGACGCACAGCGTTCACCTCAATTTACAAAAGTAGCCGCTGCACGGTGAGAAGTTCATTCACATAAGCACACTGAGCTACAAGCTAAAAGTAATCTTTACTTTTAGAGGGAGGACCATTTTTACTAAATACCAAATAAATTGCTACCAGGTAGGGCTGTGCGATATATCGTAAGATATATTATGTGCATCTCGTCAGTCAAGCCGGTTCTTTGATTAGCGGTAAATCTCCATCAGCTGTTTTTAAATGCAGCGCCAGCTTATGAACAAAGCCGTAGATCACCGAGAAGCTGCGCGTTGAGTTTCGCGGGTGATTCAATGGCGCAGCTTCTCAGTGATCTACGGCTGTGTGTATAAGCTGGCGTTCCTTTGGAAAACAGCTGACGGAGATTTACCGATAATCAAAGAACCAGCTTTACTGACGAGATGCGCATAATATATCGTACAATATATATCGCCCAGTCCTGCTACCAGGTGCTACAGAACAAGTTGCAACAAATGCTACATGACATTACACTTTAATAAATTTGATAATTTTTGAATTATTTTGGACCATTACTGAACATGTATGCGCAAAAAAAGATGCATATTACTAGAATATTAGCTATTAGTACTAATTGAGCACATATCAATGCCTTATTTTACATCCCTAATCCTACCTGATACCTAACTTTATCAACCACCTTACGAACAAGGAATTTATTGAGGAAAAAATTGTAGTTAATAGTGAATAAATGGTCCCTATTGTAAAGTGTTACCAAATACATAAACCAGCAGGTGTAGAACCTTTACATACCCCCTCATACAATCCATCCTGGTTTAGTTCGCTCTGTCTACCCACGCTGGAGATCTGTGTGGGTGGTCAAACCCAATCTTAGGAGGCGGCAAAAGGGCCATCCTCCAATCTGAACTTGTGTAAGCGTGTATCATGTCCTCACAGTCTAGCCACGTCCAGTCGTATCCAGTAACGCACCTTTCTCCAATTGCCCACCAGCCTGTAATACTGTATGTGTCTATCACAGATAGCCTGGAGTAACACATCATCTCAACCCTCTGTGCTCACTGACACGATCAGA
Organism: Enteromius paludinosus; assembly: GCA_032361165.1. Classification (NCBI taxonomy): domain Eukaryota; kingdom Metazoa; phylum Chordata; class Actinopteri; order Cypriniformes; family Cyprinidae; genus Enteromius; species Enteromius paludinosus. The sequence continues at coordinate 14,854,694 of JAUMHQ010000063.1, forward strand.
TTGCATACAGAGCTCACGTCAACTCTTTGTAGTTCAAGGTATGTTATGTTAGGTGGTGATTCATTGGTTCAGTATTCAATGGGCTGAAAGAGGTCTGGAACTGAACCAATGATTTCAAAGCTTGAGCAATGTGATAGGTGAGAAGTCAAGTCACCTCCTCTCCAGAAATCAACTCAGTTCTTTTCTGCTGCATACTGTTATAATAATAAATAATACAATTATTGTTTCTATTTTAATATATATTAAAAAATGAATATATTTCTTCTGTTTTTTTAAAACTATTACATACATTTTTTACATTATAAGTTTTACAATATTACTGTATATTTACTGTAATTTAATCATAGAAAGGAAGTCTTGGTGAGGCATGGCAAGCTTATTTATATAGCACATTTCATACACAAATTTGATGTAATTTACATAAGAAGGGATTCAAATAATTATAGATGAATATGAAACAACAATAAAAATATGTATAATTTTCATGTGCTGTACTGCACATTTCGATAAATTTTCACAAAGTGGTGCTAAAACACAGGTTCGATATGTGAACCCTGGCACGTATTTATTATGTCGATATAGGTATGTACTGAGGCAGTTCAGAAGTCGAATATACATGGACTGTTGCTAAAAGTTGATGGTAAGTATTTTGTGTCTCGCTACAAAGTGCGCCAAGGTATGTTTATGCCATGAGACCAGGTACAGTAGATAAGGTGGTTAAAATGGTTAAAAATGAAAAAAAAAAAAAAAGAGGATGCATAATTGATTGTATGCAATGTATGGTCTCTGAAACAAGTGTACATGCGGTTTTACACAAGAGAGTGTTTAGGGTGTTTAAACCACTGATACCAAGTGTACACTTTGAAATCATTGGGGGCAGTCGTGGCCTAATGGATCGGGAGATGGAGTTGTAACCCAAAGGTCACAGGTTCGAGTCCCAGGTCCAGCAGGGATTGTGGGTGGAGGGAGTGAATAACCAGTGCTCTCTCCACCTTCAATACCACGACTGAGGTGAGACCCTTGAGCAAGGCACCATTCCCCCAACTGCTCCCCAGGCACCGCAGCAATGGCTGCCCACTGCTCCGGGTGTGTGTTCACGGTGTGTGTGTGTGGTTGTTCACTTCTCACTGCTGTGTGTGTGTACTTGGATGAGTTAAACGCAGAGCACAAATTCCTAGTATGGGAAACCATACCTGGCCACAAGTCATGTACTTTTACGTCCTTTCAAAAACTTGTTTTTATAAAAACTGACTGTGTTGTCTCAATGTCTTGCTGCCACTATTAAGCTATTTGAGCTGAACCAACTATGTTTGTGAGACATGGAGTAGATAATATTTCTTTTTTTGGCCTTTTGGACTCTTTTGGACAGACGTCAAGATATTGGGGAATGGGATCAGGAAACAGCATGAGCCAGCTCATACGCTAACCACCCGGCTACAGCTCCGACAGCTAGGACTTCTAAAACTATAATAAAAGAAATAAAATAATGAGGAAAAAAGGACAGAATCATCGGTGCAAGGAAACAGTTCCTTCAAACATGCACACAGAGACATTAACTCTCTGGGTGGGATGAGGGGGCGGCCTTTCCGTTCCACCACAAAAATTAGCCGTAAAATTGTGTGACTGTATTCCCCTGAGTGTGCTGGAAGTCTTTCAAAAAATAATTTACATAATGCATTAAACGCCTGCAGGAATATAAAAGGATATTGCTGTAATTTCCACCTACTTTTAAAGGAACAGTTAACTCAGAAATGAAAATGTATTCAAAATTCATTTAAAAGTCATTTATTCACACTAATGACTTTTTTTATTTTATTCTTTATCGAAAGGTGATTTTTTTTTAAGCACATCCTGAGCAATCTAATAAATGTGATTTAAGTATATGACAAAAAGAGCTCAAAAAGTGGCCTTTAATAACCATGCATTATCTTTCAATGTATACTAAATTCATAAAGAAAAGTTAGCAAGAGAAAGAACCTAACTTTTCGTATGTTTTATGGTGCTTTTGCATTCTTTTTGAAGCATGAAAGTTTATTGTTATTTATGATGATGCTATAAATCTCTCCTTTTGTGTACAAAAGAAAGTCAGTCAGGTTAGGCATGGCATAAGGGAGCAAATGAAGACATTTTTGGGTGAACTGACCCTTTAAGAGCATAAAGTGAGCCGCAGTATTGGATGCTGGAAAGGTGTTATAAATCACAAAATGATAATAGTGCAGTTGTGATGACCTTTAGAGTCAAAGTTCAGGGGCCACATCTGCAGCTTTTTCTAGGGACAATGACATGATGGACAGGGATGTGCGTCAGCATAAAAGCCAGGGCTGGGACTTCTAATGCACTTGCACAAAAGTGCCATCCTCCGCTCCACACCGGCGTATCTGTTAATAAAGTGCAACTCCTTAGCAAAGTGACTCAGGTCAAGAGGTCAGAAACTGATGGCTGCGGTACAGAGAGTAAGATGAGACCATCTCACTGCTCAGAGGACAAAACAGAGCTAAAAAATAAAAGAGACAAAAGCTTTTAGTGGTCTGTTATAAACCCTGATTAAAGAAGAATGTTTATTCTGTGCTGCCGCTCTGTTGAAAGTGCCATAAATTTCACACAATCTCTCTGACCCTTTCATGCCTTTGGTTGTTGTAACTTGTTTAAAGTTCATTTAAAGTAGCAAAACCCATTACCACATGAGCCTGTTAGCGTAAAGTGGCATTCTGCAGGACCCGAACCCATTTCTACAGGATCAGTGTTGACAATTTACTCCATTTAACTGCTATCACAATAACAACACATTTAACTCATCAGAAACTAAACAAACCCTGACAGCGACCCTGGACAATTTAATTGATAATTAAATTGATTGCAAGAGACTTTAAAAAAGATCTAGCCAACAGGGCATTGATACAAAATCCACTAGAGCAGAGTACAGTCACACAGCAGACCTCACAACCGCAGCGCTCAAAATCATAGCTAAATCTCTTACTGTAGCACCATTAAACTCAGTTGAAACATAACTCCATTTATAAATATTTATGAAATATTTGGTTGTAAATTGTAAACCACCTAGTCTTACTACCCTCTATGACAGTCAGGGTTCAACACACGCACACATGCAAATCTAAAAAAAAATGCCAATTCTTATAGTGTATTGTATTAGTTTACATATGTAAATATACTAATCATGTTATTTCACCTTTATCATAATTCATATTATAATTCAATAGAAAGATACAATTGAACTGCTTTTTACAACATTGGAGGCTTCTTATTGATTACATTAAGGTCATATTAATCAACTCCACTCTCAAATGATGATGATAAAGGTCATACTATTTTACTATGTTTTTAAACACAACCTATTACAATCTTTGCCTTAAAGAAAAAAAGAGTGTAAATTCTGTCATCATTTAATCATATTTTGAAGAAAGTTGCTAATTAAACAGTTTTAGTTCCTATTGACTTTCATTGTAATTTCTGTTCATACGATTGATGTTAATGGAAATCTGAACTGTTAAGTTACCAGCATTTTATTATTATTATTATTATTATTTTGTGTTTCACAAATGAAAGAAATTTATAGATATAGTTATTTGGATAAAAAGTGAATTATATAAAAAAAAAAATTCTGGGTGGACTATACTTTTACAAAAAGCAACCAAATTAATAACAGCTAGAGTTACATTTACATCCCAGTCCCAAAAAGACTCTTTTGCCCCCATCAAGATCATTAACTAGGTTAACCGGCAAGATATGCTTAGTCAACCAGCTTCAACAAAAATGCTGGTCAAATTAAAATTTAGTAACTAAACTGGCTAAAACCAGCCTGGATCTTCGTTTAAATGCAAGCAGACTCGTCATGTCTAAATGGCTATTTCAAAAAACAATCATGTACTCCTTATTGAATGCAATTGCTTTCTTGTTTCTGTCAATGTTCTGCTTCAAGTAACACGCGCGCATGTCTCGTAACTTATCTGATTGTTTATAGCTAATTATCTGAGGGCGCTGAAGGTGAGAAGCAATAACGGATTTAGCGCCACCCTGACAGTCCAGGTTCTGTGTGTTATTAATAAGACACCACCACAGTCCTGATCCCATCAGCCGGAGGTGTACCGGGGCGTTCATGTCCGCCAGGGGAATTAGAACCCCTTCTGTCAGCCTGGGGTCACCATAACCGCAAAGGGCCAGACAGGATTCAATCAGGAACCCTGTCTAAATCACCCCAACAAAAACAAACACACACATGCACATAAAACACCTATCACTATCAACAAATCAGTGGCAGAAAACAAACAATACTGAGGAATATCTTGTAATGTGGACCCTAAGCCACCACGGCGCTCTTGTAATCAATCCTCCCAAGAATCTGGAAGTTGCAGCATCGATGTTTTCGGGATAAATAGCTTGAGGCACCAATAGATAAATCTTCAAAAAGCCCACCATGCAGGTCATCTCCAGAGAGAGGAACCTATGGACTAATAGACGTGACAAAGCAGTATGAAGTGATGCTTCAGTCTGGAGCTAATGGATGTGTCTTAGTCTAGCGTTTCAATCTTGGAGTGAGGTTTTATCACCGGTGGAGACTGACAATCACACCAATACAGGTACTTATACGTCCTGTGCACGCTTCTGAGAAATTATATGGCAGTACTTGAGTCTATATGTGTGCGAATGGGAGGCTCGCCTCTGGCTTTAGTGGCTGGAAGGGCTTTTATGGCCGGGAGGTTTTCTGAGAGTTGTCACTTTGAATGGAAAACCTGAAGAAACATACTGTCACATTCATCTGTTGACTAGAATTTGATTTCATCAATGTATGGCTTACAATGGACAATCCAAGTATGTCCACCGATGTCTGCACAATGTCTTTGTATTGTTATTTCAAACCAGCAGACAAATTATCTGCAGTTTTCTCAACATTTCACATACTTTTGCTGTTTAGGGAATATTCCTTTAAAGCTGCACCTAGAAGGCAAAGCTTAAATCCTTTGTTTTGGAACAGTGGTTCCATGTTGCGTGACTTTGGTGTTGTCTTAGATGCATCTGAACACAATAGTGTTTACACAACAAATACAATGTAGCTATATGTATGCAAGCCCCAAGAGAACGTGTGCTACTTTCTTGTTTTGTTGTGACCATGATTTAACATCTTATCAAGATTTAATAATCACTCATCCTGGTTTTTTATCATCAAAAAAAAAAAAAAAGTTATGGAGGGGCAAAAAACCCTTTATGTATATATATTAGGGGTGGGCATAGATTAATTTTTTTAATCTAGATTAATCTATATTAAAATGGCTCATTTGAGATCT
>JAUMHQ010000063.1:14862669-14872924 GCA_032361165.1 Enteromius paludinosus
GGAAGACAGGAAGACATGAACGGAACTAAACCAAGAATATACCAAAACACAGACATAAGCAAACTATACATGTTACAACATCAGGATATTGGAATGATAAAGCAAAATTACATTTTCATTTAATTTAAATACATCAAAACAGAAAAGTTATTTTAATTAGTTGTAAGATTTTACAATATTACTTTATACATTTAAGAAATAAGAAAAAGACTTATTTCAAGTACATTTAAAACAATTTTTTTGTGTATTGTGTATGTAAAATACAAAATGTTCATTTAAAAAAATGCCACATAAAAAGGTATTTTGAGCCACACTTAACGCCCAGTGTAAAATCTGGGCGCGAAAGCAAAAGCACTGTCCAATACATCAATTTAAAAGAGTTATGAATTCATCATTTTGCATCATCTGGGAGCATGAGAAATGCTGGAGGGGATTATAATGTTTCCTGCTGAGTGGAAACATTTAATCTGTCGTTCCTAAAATTCTGCAAACCTCTTACTCATTCTAAACATCAAAGTACGAAGATGTGCAGAGTACTGAAAATATGATGAAAGAAAAACACAGTCCAAATAATTAATCAAGATCTGCAAACATGCTGACTGGCCTAATGAAAAGATGATGCTGGTTTATGAATGCTTTTCGATATCTGGTTGGCCAAAAACAAAAGTCTTGCTATTTAGGCAAACTGACTCAAACGTGCTACCAACTGCATCGATATGGCATAGTATTAAGCTAATGTGGTTAAACGTGATATAAAATTGCTCGTACTGTGATTTAAAACTCATTTCACACACAGTGCTCTTGACTCCTTAATATAAAAAAAAATAATAATCAGGTCCTTGGGTCTAAAAGGATCATTTTGAGGCCCATGAACTTTCAAGGTGATCAGGGCTAATTACTCTGGCTTTTTGAAAGCATAGTGGATTTCAGAAAGACAGATAAACTTAGTGGCCAAGCTTCTCTATAGAGTACGGATCAGTAGCTATGGCTGCCGTGCCTCCTTTTCTGACCCTCCTCTCCGCTCCCATCATTTCTAAGAAGCCGCTGTCTGAGAGACCAAGGCTCTTTGAGAACCTCCACCTTCTAAGAATGCTCTGGCTCCTTTTATTTCTTCCTTCAGAAGCCCACAGTCTTTTTTTGGTCTTTCGCTCTCTGGCTTTCTTCTTGTCCCCTCCTGGTCCCTGCTGAGGAACAGTGAATTGATCTGCAGCTCTAAGCCAAGTATACATCCACAAGCACAGACGCACACACAAGCACGCACACCCTTCCTGTGGTTTGCCAGTGATTGTATTCACACGCACACAGAGCAATCTTCAAAATGAAAACTGTAACAGGATTACTCCGAGACACCGTATTGTGTGACAGACAAACTAAAAAATATTGCATTTCTTGATATTTCTCGTTTTCAAGTAATGCTGCCAATCTTCAGGGTGAAATAGCAACTCGGGCCGTCAAAAGAACTGTGAAATAAGTGCAATACTCTGAATACAGAAGAGCTTGTTTTAATTAATTTTGACATTATGAAAGTGATGGCAACTTGATCTGTCTTACCAACATGATCTGTCAAAACTGCATTCCCAAATTTCTGTCTGTTTCTTTCTTCTTTTATTTCTTAAAAGAGAAATATCTTCTCTTTCAAGAAATAGTACACCCCTCAGAAATCTGTTATGTCGTACCGAACCCATACGCTATCATTTTGTTCTGTGCACAACAAAGGAACATTGCTAAAAAAGCACAAAAATCCCAGTTAAAGCACCAAAAATGTGGTTAATACTCGTATGCTATATTACAAGTATTCAGATTTTTTTTTCATGAGGAAAATACTGACAGGTCATGATTTACAGATAAAGTTTCTCCATTCCACATACTCAAATTATCATGTTCGGTTGTAGCAGATGTGAGAGCCAGTAATGGCTTAAATTACTTGGTCTATTCCTCACGAAAAGCTATCATGTGACTTTATAAGACAATATATTGTAGAATACAATAGACTGATCATTATAAATGTCGCTGTGTCAGTGTAATGATTCTTTAGAAATTCCTCCTTTTTGTTACCCCCCAAAAATAATTGCATGCAGGTTTAGAAAATCATGAGGAAATATGTAATAATAATGACATGTATGTAATGTAATTGAGTGAAGTATGCTTTTTATGTTGAAGTTTTACTTATAGCCTATTCAAAAGTCATTAACGGAAGGGAGCGTATGTTTAACAGTGCAATGTGAAAATCCCAAGCGTAATTAAGCAAGCATAAAAACATTTTTACTTCATCTTTTCAATGGAACTTTTGTTCTTGTTTCGCCTGCACTTCGCCAGGCATAGTTCTTCACAGACAGTTTGAGGTTCACCACTAACCACCGACACCTGAAAAGCTCCACTCAATGTCGAAATCTCAGTGAAGAGAGACTAAAACACTTTAGGTGAACAACAGCTCTCCCAGGCAGGGTAATATTTTACATGGCAGTTAAATCAAAACAGTCAGACGGGTATATTGTCAGAGGATTTATGTAGTCTGGACAGGTCTCTTCTGCTCAGCCAATTGAAAGAATGCAAAAGAAAGAGACAGGCGGCATGAAAACATATGGGTGGAATAATTAATAGTGAGGAGGTTTTTTTTTAATAGCGAGCAAGAAATGTGTGGAGAACCAGCCAGCTATGTGGTTTATTCATCCGTGAAGAACATTAGGAATCTTTATCTGTGTTTAGCAGCTGTCATTTACAAACTCTACATATACGTCTGACAACCCAACCGACTGCTGTAGTCCATCAAAGGCATAATTGTCATTATGGTACGGTCCTTGGGAGGTTTTATGTAATTTTGCTGGAAAATTGACAAATTAGTGAAGTTTGTTAGCAGCATCTTAATTATCTGTCATTTCACTCAGCAATGCCAAAAGAAATATGAACCGCACTTTGAGAATCAATAATTCTTTGGAGGCTGCATATCATGCTAGGCTTGTCATTTATGGCATATTTTACAGCGGAGAACAAAGGAAAATTAATTTTACAAGGAATAAGATCCGTCTTAATGGCGGCTGCTGCCGTAACTTGGATGGAAAGTACATCGTAATAATTTACAAGAGCTCAGTTTAATTAGGAGGAAAAAAAACTCTGAATTCCTTTTTAATTGGTATACGACTTCACAACATGATTTCTTGTTACCAAAGTCCCGAAGCATGACTGGGCTTTGTACCAGCAAATGAAAAGCAGCTGATAATCATAACAGACTCTAAATAGAATAACAGAACTGATATTGGATAAGCTTGTTAGAATTACCATTATACCTTTCCTTTTGTAACACGATAAAAAAAATGTCTGGTCTGGCAGAATTCTCATTCAATACCCACTTTTTCATAAACCATACTGTTTAATCTGGTTAATTAAATCAGTCCCATACCTACAGTATACAGTATGTATAGTACACACACAAACACACACAAGCACAGATGCATGATTTAAACAAATGACCTCGGAAGGATTTATCTATACTAAGATGCACATCATTGATAAACAATGACTGCAAGCAGAAAACAGAAAAAACTAAATGCATGGTTGTTCTTCTTTACAATGTTTTGACCTACTCTGCCAGACATGCATTTTTTATGAGTATTATCATGTAGACTGCTTTTTACTTTTATCTTCAAATTGTGGGTGTTTTTTTTTTTTTTTTTTTTAGAGTTGCTTTGTTTCGGCTGCATCTTGTTTTTCAAAAATAACTTGTGAGAAAGTTTAAAAGCATTTAAAATCTGATTCTAATTCAACACAAAGGATTCAGAAGGAAGCTCAGCTTGGTTTGTGAAACGACATTCTACCTGAGTGGAAAACTCATTTAACAAACATAACTCAAATCAGTCTCTACATCCAGTTAGTTCACGACTAACCCTGGTGACCTGTGACTGTGGCTTTGGGAGTTGAACATACTATAAAGATGGCCTTAATTAGGGTTTACAGACATTCGTGAAATGCTAAAGAGCCTCTGTGACATTTAAATAAAGATCTGGTAGATGAGGGCTATGATCTTGTATAGCTGTCCGTTTTAAAATAAACTAAGGTTAAAGAAGTATTTTTCTGTCTGTTCAAGTTAAAACCGTGCCCTGCATTAACTGGTTAAAAACCAATCCAATCTTTTAACCTCCAAAGAAATGTGAAACTTCTAAAATAAAAATTAGTTGGAAATCATGAGGTTAGAAGATGTGGTGGTGTACTATTTTTAAATAATAATTAGTGCTTGTTTTGTTAATTCTAAATCTCAAAGCATTAAACTTTCACACTTAACTCATTTGTGGTACAGGCGTGAAAAAAAATAGTGCTGAGAGGTGTGCTAGCGTTTTTCTTAAATGATCAAATTTTGATTTTCCCGGTGGACAATAAAACGGGTGAAAAAAAATCCCATAAACTTGAAATGAGCCACATTTACAAGCAAAATGTCATAGTGATTTGCAGGATGGCTAATGTGCTTTGGAAAAGTTATCAACCACCTAGCAACAACCCAGAACACCCTAGCAACTGCATAGCAACAGAGTAATAATAAAAAAAGACACACAGGACCACATACTGTATCAAGCACAAAAAAAAGTGCCATTCAGATTTTGATAAAATGTAAAAATGTCAAAAGTATAAAAATTGAGTCATTTCAATTTAGGAAACTGACCCTGAACCATTAAAGCACATATTGCATAGGATTTCATAAAAAAAAGGAGTTCTTAATATTACATAGGAAAACCATTTAAATATTTAAACCATTAAAATTACAATCTATATCACTGCTTTGGCATATGCAGTTATTGCTTTTCAAATAAAACTGCGTTCAGCATATATAGTAGTATCACATAACTTGTTAAGTGCAGTGAACGTGCTGTAATATTCAAGTGAAATTAACATGTTTCAGAGGAGCAATTTCACTGTTCTTTGGTTAAAAAAAAATAATGAATAAATCTCTGGCACTTGAATGCAGTCAGATGCATTGCATTCGTTGTTTCAATGTATAAAAGATCTGCTAGTGTATGCCACATTCCAAGAACAAAAGGATGAAATGCTCTCAGATCGCATGATCTCAGTGAATCCTTTTTAAGACTCCCCTCCTATTTGTGCTCAAACTCACTTCACAGAGATAGACATGTCCTATCTGTTTGCAGTGTGTGAGGCTGACTACTTCAAAAAGCTCCTAATAAAAATAGATTTTGGGAAGACAGTCTGCATTAGAAGTCTTCGCTTCGACTAATGGGGCTTCATGACAGCCGGTGGGATTATTCATTATCATTCCAATTTCTGAAAGCTATGCCTCGATGAGCCCCCATCATACCAAGTGTGAGCTCTACAGGTGAACAAGGTAAAAATATTCCATTTCCCCCCGCCGCGGTGAATACAGGGCTGTGACTGAATACATGTAGAGGCAGTGTTAATCAGAGCCATTGTGCTTCAGGTGTACTACAGAGTGTACTAGAGAGACACAAATCATGAAGTGGACTATAAATGAGGAGCATAATTCACTTATTTAAATTCCAATCTTTTCCTCTTATCTGACATTAAAAGGGATCTTTAGTGGCATTTTCATTAGGGTACTAAAATAACAGGATACAGCCCATTGTCTCCTGCTGCTTCCTTCTTTTTTCATCTTTATCAAAGAGAGTTAACGCAAGCCGCTGGACGCCTTCCAAAGGAAGGATCACAATGTACAGGAGAGGCCAGGTCTATAATTGGGCAAAAGACCGACTGGTTTCTCTAATCCCCCTCCTGAATCATTAAGGAGAAAAACACAATTGTGCGAGTAATTGATGGCTAGTTTCGCTCTGTTTTTCCCACATTTTCTAAGAACTGTGCATGGGGATTCCTGAGAGCAGTATTGCACACAATACTACTAACAGTTTAGATGTAGAAACATGACATTGAGATTTGATGGCCTTTTGGTCTACCACAACTATGCTGTTGGCATTAGGGAAATTTGGGCTAAAAGTTTATTGTCAAAAGTGTAGAAATGCATGAAGCACAGTTCACACAGAAGTCACTTTTAAAGCAAGGCGATTTCTGTTAGTCAACATGGCGTATTCACATGATCACCTTATAATGAAAATCACATAATTCCCTATTAAAATGGCTGTTTTTATCCACACAAATTTGCAGAACAAGGGCCAATGTGAAAAAAAAAAACATAAATACTGCAAGGACCTCCAAAGAGCCTCTAAACAAACAGTCCTCAACATGAAAAATTTGCAGAACAATGGTGTGATCACACATTAGCACGCTACAATAAAACACTCACGCACTGCAAGGACCTCTAAAGAGAACAAACAGTCCTTAACATGAACTGTTTGACTGGGGTGGCCTATGCAAGGCAGTGACCAAAAAGTGTTTTATTTAAATCAACTTTCCTTAAATTGGGAGTCATATGGAGAACTCTGGCCAACAATTTTAACAATGGCATGTCAAGTTAACGGTTTCTGAACTCCAAAAAACCCACCCCACTGCCTCAGACTGAATGTCACCATGTGTTGATGACAATATCAATATCAATATCTGTTTCCACAAATATGTTGGAAAGGGTTAAAATGTTAGTTCACCCAAAAATAAACAGTAAATAATGACCATTTTCATTTCTGTGGGACCTACGCATTAAAAGCTGAGTATTTAAAAGAAGCTGTTAATATTGACAATGTCTTTATGGTGGAGATTTGTTTCTTTTAAAGCAAAAGTCTTAATCCTTACCCTTAGACCCATAAATCCTATTCAAAAGCGATTTCAAATTACAGATCAACTGTAAACTGTTCACATCCCATACTACGCAACACGCCAAAGTAATTCTTTGCTGTTGTTTATAATTGCATACTAGTAAGCCTGTTCACATCACACTGATAATTAATGAAACTAATCCTGGAGGAACATATTAAAATTAATTAGAGTAAAATCTCTTGACAATTTTTCTTTTGTCCAATTAATTTCCTCCTCACACTTGAGTAATCTCACGCAAGTCTTTTTGAGGGGGCCACATTATGTCACATTGGTACGCCACCTAGACTAAAAACATGTGGCAAGCACAAGAGATGCTTCGGCATTAAAACAACTGCAAACGTTTTGTTTTTTTTAAAAATGTGAATTGTAAATATAAGCCTGGATTCTTTCCCCTCACAGTGTAGATCTCTCCTGAGTTTAACTTCTGAATCATGACCCAGAAAGTAAGCCACCCCCGCCCCTCCAACCCTCCACCACAGCAGCAAATCATTCCAGGAAGCTTCCACTGGAGGCCTTTCTCAATCCCTTCCCTCAGCGCCACACATCCACATGCATCTTAGAAGACATTTCGCAATGTCTGAGTGATTTCTCCACTGAACATGTTAAAAACACGTGCACAAACATGCTCATAAATATCAGTGTCTCCAAAGTCACATTTAAGAACACAAGTACTCCTGCTATTCTCTGGATTAATATGCTTATCAGGCACAATCATGCGCTCTACTGAATAAGAGCAGAATAATTTTATCTCTCTTATAACGGTCAACCTCAAACAAAGAAAGCAATCAACTTAATGAAGACAGATGCATAGTCTCGAACAGCCAGACTTTTAATAAAATTGGGTCCAGTTTGCAGCATATTCTGGACAACAGGCATGAAATTTGACTCATCACAGTTGTTTCACATGCTGATTAGGAACAGATTCATCTTAAATATCTTATGTAATTAACTTGAAGTGATAGTACACCCAAAATTTTATTAAATTTACTCACCTTCATGCTTTTCCAAGCCTGTATGAATTTCAGACTTCCAAAGTATTTTATGTTTTCCATAATATGCAGGTCAACAGCTACCAGCAACTGTTTAGTCAAAATATCGTCTTTTGCTTTGAGCTGAAGAAAGAAGTTCATACAGGTTTGGAACCAATTCAAGGTAAGTAAATGACAGAATTTTAATTTTTAGCATTAACTCCAAAAAAAAAAAAAAAATAAATAAAGAAAAATAAATAAAATAAAATAATATAAAATAAAAAATAAAATAAAATAAAATAAAATATTATTTATTTATTTATTTTTGCTAAATAAAAAAGCATTAATTTACAATTTTCAAAAACGTCTGGCGCCACTAGCATGGAAAACGTAATCATATCATGTCATTAGTCCTCAGAAATGCACACTATATTAGCTCAGTATGTTATAAACACAAGCTGGACTGGTATCTGATTTCAACCAACTCTTGCCAAATTTGCAAGCAATATGCATCAGACGGTCAGCAAATGGACTTTGGTCAGTTCGTGGGCCCACCATCTGAGGTTGAGACTACAGACAGAGTAAATCAGTTGAAATTCATAAGGGGAGAGAGACAGTGCGAGAAGGGCAAAGAAAGGTGAGCGCAATAAGGAGGAACAAAAATTGGGGAGTAGATTTATGCTTCCACGGCTGCTCGAGTCCCAAGGAGCATTAGCTGAACTCATGAGCTGTAGACAGCTAATCTTTTGTTATGGGGAAATAAACACACAATGTTAGCCACCGTTTTACAGCCGCTGATCCAAGGCGGATGATAAAAGATCCAGTGGGCCCAGACCACACGGCTTAATGACCCTGAGAGCAACACACAATTTATAGGCTCTCGTTCCCCATCATCACTCCCTGCTACTTATTTATGTTGAGGAGTGGAGCTGGACTCAATATAAGAGAAAACAATTTTAGAGAATGACTAAAAACGCTTTTATAAAACCAGGATTCCTTCTACTCTCAGACTATGTGTCTTTATATAAAATAACAAGCTTGTCTTCGGCGTTGTGTAGTTTGGTTGATTTATGAGACTCTGTCAAGAAGGAAAATTCCAAATAACTGTGAACGCTTGCATCCTGCCATACAAAGAAATAAGTCTGTGCACCGAATTAAGATGTATGCGATTAAGCCATGCGAATGAGAGCCATTAAAACAATGAGTTTGATTAATTGCCATAGTCCTAAAATCTTCAATAAATCAACGTACGGTAGGAATCCACCGAGAGCCACCTAATTCTTCCCGCTGTAATTGGGTCCAGCTACAATATTACGCCCCTAGCTTCCAAAATCCACAAAGCCAGAACCCAAAACAAGCAACGCCACCTCTTCTCTCCCACAGAGACCAAAAACATCACAAGCATGGCTAGTTCTGTTAAGATATTCCAACTCTACACAGATGTTCTGCTTCTTTGCCTGGAGTGTTGTCAAATCGAACTTAATTGGTTTGCATTTGAGGAAACGGTTGTTCTGCAAGCAATACTTTAGTGAATTTTGTCATGGCTGCCTTGTGGCCGAGCTCTCTACCGTACGGCCCCTTCTGCCTGGTGTGAATGGCTCCTCTGTGTGACCAGCCAAGGATCTGCCAGGGGGACCCTCTCTTTGTTAGGTGAATGGGCACAGCTAGGCCATCTTAAGGCACACTAATGTACCATGGCTGGACCACAAAGAGCGTGTAGTAATTTGCCAAGCATAATGGCACGTCTTTAATTCGGCTGAGGGGGGAAACAGACCCTTAAAAGCGAGCTTACAGATGAGGAGTCCCATTCTAGTTCCTACTCTATTCATATCGTAAAAGGGCTTGTTTTCTTCCGGCTCATTGTCATCCCGAACCGAATGTGGGCAAACAACGTTGGGTCGAAATTAAAACAACGCAGCGGCTCCTGGCCGCGCTAAACAGGGCCAGAACAGCATAAAAATAAACAAAAAAAAGAGCGTCTTCTCAGAAAGGCACAATGATTCAGACCAGCTGTTGAAATTATGTCATTTAGCAGGATTTGATCACTGGTGCATTGTACTTTTGGTAGAGGTTTAATGTAAAGTAAAAATACACACATGGTACAGGAGGGAGGAAGTGCAGGGTTTACAAAGTGCTTGGGGAAAGAGACTGGCCCATCAGAGAACCTGGTGAGTGGGAAAGTAGCCTTAGTGCTCAACATCCAGGTGTCTGGCAATGCGTTATCTTCAGTCCCCAGACAACCAGTGTGTTCCTTTGCAAGTGAAAGACAACTCCTGAATATTTAAAAACCCACGAGTCGCATTTAACCCAAAGGTCAAAAGAAGAACAGATATTTTATACTTATATTTTGCTTAAAGAAAATGAAGACTATCTTAGGAACACTTTTAAAGTATTTAGATATCATGGTATGGTAATGCAGATTTAAATAAATAGGATATAAGAAATTGTGAGGGGGCTACTTAATTATAAAAATTTAATAAAATTTCTTTAAAGGTGCCATAGAATGCATTGAGAGAATATTTTAAATTGTTCTGATATGTACATAGAAGGTATGTAGCTTA
>JAUMHQ010000063.1:14879243-14900433 GCA_032361165.1 Enteromius paludinosus
AGTCTAATGTTTATCAGTACATTACAGAAAATAATGAACTTTATCACAATATGCTAATTTTTTTTAAAGGACCTGTACATGTATCACATTTTTAATGGGGTAAAGTACCTAGAATTATTGAACATGTTATGTATTAAAAGATACATTTAAAACATAACAAATAAAGAAATATCTTTCAAGATAAGAAAATCGGACCACTTGTGAATAGTCAAAGAAAACTAAAAAGAATAAATTAAATTGCAGTAGTTTCAAGATCTACCAGCAGGACCATTCTAATAATCTGAAAATAATACCAGGCCGTATAGAAAAGACAGTAATTAGCATACAGTATTTCTGAATTTCACATGAATGTGACTCAAGTGCAAACCTCTAGAGCATTAATCTGTCTCTGCACATGGCCTAAAGTCAAGTCTCCTTCATTAAGGGCTAAAAACTACTTTTTCTTAATCGTTAAATAAAACAAAACCTGCAAAACCTATAGGTGATGTCAGGCAGTGGTCTATTCATACCCAAGACAGATATACAAGTGATTTACAAACATGAATAATCAAAGCAAAAAGACTGAATTTGAAGGAGAAAAAAACTGAACTGAGCATTCAGACCTGCAATCAGAACAAAGGGATTGTCTATATAAATTGCATTTAGTCAGCAGGAGGCTGGGTATGGAAGACTCACACAAAAGGCAACCAATGAAAAGCAGGGAGATGTGGTCTTTAGCGAGAGGACCTCCTGCGTCGGTGGCTCGGTGTGACTGCGTTCAGAGGGACCCAGCTGCAGTAATTACACCTCCCACAGTGGATCTAATATTGCCCACCAGGAATCAATACAACAGCTAAGAGTGGCACTATAAGTACTGTAGCATCCACCAAGCTGTCAACAGTTGTTTCTTGACATTATACTGTATATGCTTATTACTGTCAACAACATAAATAATAGAAAGGGATGATGACAGATTTCTTTAATTAATGCACCACCTGCTCACCTGCTAGTTCCTCACCTGCTAGTTCAGAATTACAATTTACTGTTTTTTTATTCAAAGTAAAGAACACTAAAGCACCACGACTCACAATACTGTTTAAAAGTTAGTTGTCAATGCATTTTTTTACGTGTTTTAGAAGGTCAACAAGGCTGCATTTATTTTATTGAAAAAAAATAAACTAAGTAACAAACAAGCATTATTATAATTTAAATGAATAATTTCCAGCTGTCATCTTTATTTTAATTTATTCCTGTGATGGTTTTCAGCTCCCATTACTTCAGTCTTCAGTGTCACTTGATTCTTTATAAATCCTTCTAATACGTAATGTAGCTTGCAATAAACATTTCTTATTATTATACATTTTGAAAAAATCTGCGCTTTTTAAGAAACATGTTCCCTTGTGCGTGTTGGACTCCGGCAGGGCTGCTCTTTGTCACCGGTCCGGTTCATTATTTTTATGGACAGGATTTCTAGGCGCAGTCAGGAGCTGGAGGGAGTCTGGTTTGGGGATCTCTGCTTTTTGCAGATGATGTTCTCCTGTTGGCTCCTTCAAACCAAAACCTACAGCGGGCACTGGGGTGGTTTGCAGCCCATTGTGAAGCAGCTGGGAGGAGAATCAGCACCTTCAAATCTGAGGCCATGGTTCTCAGCTGGACAAGGGTTTAAGTAACTTGGGGTCTTGTTCACTAGTGAGGGAAGGATGGAGCGAGAGATTGAAAGACGGATCGGGGCAGCTTCTGCAGTAATGCGGTCGATGTACCGGTCTGTTGTGGTGAAGAAGGAGCTGAGCTGCAAGGTGAACCTCTCGATTTACCGGTCGATCTACGTTCCTACTCTCACCTATGGTCATGAGCTTTGGGTCATGACCGAAAGAATGAGGTCCTGGATACATTCGGCCAAAATTAGTTCCCTCTGTAGGGTGGCTGGGCGCTCCTTTAGAGATAGGGTGAGGAGTTAGGTCACTCGGGAGGAGCTCTGAGTAGATCCGCTGCTCTTCCACATCGAGAGAGAGCCCAGCTGAGGCGGCTCGGGCATCCGAATGCCTCCTGGACGCCTCCCTGGGGAGGCATGTCCCACCGAGAGGACACCCCGGGGAAGACCTAGGACATGCTGGAGGGACTATGTCTCTCGGCTGGCCTGGGAATGCCACGGTGTTCCCCTGGAAGAGCTGGAGAAAATGTCTGTGGAGAGGGAAGTCTAGGCATCCCTGCTTCAACTGCTCCCCTCGCGACCCGGCCCCGGATAAGCGTAAGACGATGGATGAATAGATGGAACAAATAAATTGTACTGACAAAAACTTTTGAACGATATGAATATTTTTTAAGAAATGGCTGTACTAATCAATGTATTTAAATGGTAAAGGCACTTAGAATTACATTACATATCAACAACCAGAACTGTATATTCATTTTTCTTTTTTTTCTTTTTTTAATGGAAATAAATTCCAAGGTCTATTAATATTTTGATAGCACTTTATTTTAGGGTGTCCTTGTTACACGTTACAAGTTCTTGCTATTATAGTAACACATTATTATACATTACCCTTATCCTATCCCTTACCACATTGTATGTACAGTACACATAGTTAATTATTATTACTCAGTACTTAAATATATAATTACAAAGACACCTTAAAATAAAGTCTATTCATTAAAACTGCTAGTGATTGTTTGGCTAAAGGCCATTGCACACCGAGTCCGAAATGTTCAATCACGTTTACACACTGCCTCAGAAACTTTCATCCATAATAAAAAATATTCGAATCAGGTGTGGTTTTCACATGTTTGTCAGATATCGTTTATACAGGTGTGGCTACACAAAACCACACTCAACTTCTAGCATATTTCTGAAAAACCTTTTTAGGCTTTCCAACTTAAGCTGCTATGCTTATTGCTTTGCAATATTGGTTTTCATATGGGTAAACATCAATAGCAAGGCATGAACAGAACAACAGAGTCAATAACATCCGAGGGAAATGGCAATATATCACAACTACACGGACAGCAAAATTACATACCCATATGTTTGAATTACACAAGACATTCCTCAGAAGATAAACGCATGGACTCAAATTGAGCATGTCTTAGAAGGAAATTGAAGTAATATATGTGTGACTGAGGAATTCAAGATTCCTGACAATAAATTCCACACTGACTGTTGAACAGGAACATGACAGACTGCAGGATGACATAAAGCGAAGCATGCAAAAGCAGGATTTGGCATAAAGGTGCACTGGAATTGCTTGAGCTTTGCGGAAGCACCTAAATGACTAAATAAAAGTCTCAATTGTAGTCTCCTCCAGCGCCCGTCTGTGACGCAACATCAAACATCAGCGACATCAAAAGCCGAGCTTCTACAGCACTCACTGCCTGGTGCCATCAAAAGTTCACCAATCTCAGTTTATGCCAAAGAACTTGCTTCATCTCATTGTAGGAGTTCTAAGCTAATGAACACGCTGGAACTTTTCTATAATGAAACTGAATTAAAGTCAATGGATGAAGTGCCAATCCTGTGAGTAATTACTGCCAGTCAGATGAATCACAAAGCCACAGAATAAGCTCCCTCTCCTGATGGTCAACAGGGTGATTAATGATTCAGAGTAAACCTCTCGCTTTAATGAGATCATTACCGAAAACAAATAACCCCTGGATGGGCGACCTAACTGTCTTTTTTCAAAGCGTCGGGGGCACACACTTACTTTACTAACTTAATGCAAACATGTTAACCCATCTATCATTTCTCAATACGACTGTATGAGCTCTTTGAAATATTATAAACTTATGAACCAGAATGAATGAGCTCTGTTGAGGCACTCAATAGAACAACACATTACTCAGTTCAATCTAACACATGCAATACTCTAATTAGTTCATTTAGGCATCTGCCCCGATGATTAAGTTGCTTTATGTTGAAACAAATAAGTAAAAACTTTTTTTCCAATTCATTTGAGCAACATCTTGCAGCTCTAACAGACTAGTTACCCACTGAAGCCGAGCAGAGCTGAGCTTGGGCTGTACATGGATGGGAGATCTCCTGGGTTAACTAAAGTTGCTGGAAGAGGTGTTTTTCCTGTGCACCGTGAGGGTGCAAACCAGGCCAAATTTCGCCCATGGAAATGTGTTTCTCTCCCATCACAGTGGGCTGGACGGAGCAGTATACTTCACTCTGCATGTCACTGTGGCAGGAAACTGCAGCAGCAGAGGGAGGGACTGATCAGCGGCATCTATATCAGTGCCATAATTAAGACTTCAGAGGGCAGATGTAAAGAGGAGAGATAATTGACGTAGGATCAAACGTACACTCACTTCACTCAGGTCTAGCATTCATTAGTGGCGGAGATCCAAAATAGATAAGCAACACATTTAGAGATTTAAGAATGACTTTAGAGTGACTGAAGGGCTGGAGGATACGCTTTTGAGCATAAGCAGTGCGAGACGAGACGAGCCACGCATTCAGTCACTGTTTTTTCTTCTCCTGTTCAAATGGCAAATAACAACACCCCAGCAGCACCTTCCTACTTCATAGCATTATGACTATCAAAAAAGTCCAGCATAAGATGTTGCATCCTACACATTACACATTTTTTCCATGTATGTGGGTTCCAGATAGATATCTAAGAGTATTGGTACATGCCTTTCCAGTGTCTCATGGCATGAGCACTGCAGAGTTCTTAAAAGGGTTACTCCACCCCAAAATAAAAATTACTTACATATACCATGTCTGTCCAAACTGGTAAAAGCTTTGATCATCTTCGAAACACAATTTAAGATGAAAACCTGGAAGCTTGTGACTGTCCTATTGACTGTAATGAAGTAATGAACACTCAGACAATGTCAGAATCCTTCATCTGCCATCAGCGACACAAGGATATGTTTTCTAAGTGTATTTTCGCTTTGATTTGAACGAAAAAAGCTCTTCGAAATGGGGCTATAGTGACGTTACAGTGCTGAATTGTTGAAAAAAGTTGATATATTTGTTTTCTTTCCATACAAAAAGTATTTTCTTTGCTTCATAATGTTACAGTTGAACCATTGATGGCGGATGGAGCATTTTGACGATGTCTTTCACACTTTGAGACCTTGACAGTATAATTTACTTGCCAATCAATGTGACAGTCACAAGCCTCCCAGTTTTTATCTTAAATTGTGTTCCCAGGATGAATAAAGCTGCAGGTTTGAAACGATAGGGGGGTAAGTGATTAATGACAAACTTTTTGTTTTGGGGTGGAGTAAACCTTTAGGCTAAAAAGGATCAAACTCGTCATAAGTAATGCAGATCAAAAAACAGATCAAATTTCCGTTAGAAAGTGAAAGCTTACTGATCAGATACACCAGCACTCAAAAGAGTAAGTTTCCACAGAAATCATAACTCTGCAGAATAACTCCGTTCAACAACGATAGTAATAAGAAATGTTTTTTGAGGAACAAATCATCATATTATGATTCTGAAAGGCCATGTGACACTGAAGAAATTCAGCTTTGCCATTACAAAAACAACGTATTAAAATAAAAAACAGTTATTTGGTAATATTTCACAATATTACTTTTTTTGTGTATTTTTGATGAAAAAAATGCAGTGTTGGTGTGCAAAAGTGATGTTTTTTCAAAAACAAACTAAAACATTGGGTTTATCTGGTAAACATTAGCACAGACCAGCCTTGAAATTCATTCTGGTCTACACTTGTCTTCTCAGCAGGGAACCGCTGTCACCCTTTGAATAAGATATTGTTTGAAAAGGCAAAATAAAGAATTGATGTTGCGGCTGAAACAATTCTGACAGCTGATCTGATATTCCACAAGGATTATTTAACTGTCAACACAGCCAACATCAGAACTGGAAGTGTTAACAAACACATCCAGTATAATAAAAACAATGTTTCCATAAAGCACTCCAAATGTTTTAATGCAAATCACTTACTGTCACATTTCTGTCTGTTAAACCCGTCTCTCAAAGCCTCATCCACTCTATTTACTAAACAAAAGGTGTTCTTCAAGGATAGTTAATGGTGTCTCACCAATTCAAAAACCCACATCTACTTTTCTCATGGTGACAATGTAAATCTATCTCAAAGAGACATTTTTTTTTAAAAAAAGTGAACATATCTGACATTGGCACTGAATTCACTTCTATTGACAGTGACACCACCTTCCAATTGAGAGATGAGAAGAAAGAAAAAAAGACTAAACGCAGCATAACGGCAGCACAAATTGGCCGTCTACGCTTAACAAGCTTCTATTTTATGTCTTGTTTATTCCACTCACAGCACAGTGGCAGCAGTTCTGTCATTTTACAAACCCTAATAAACAGAAGCACGCTTTTGTAAAGTCAAAGCCTGGGCTGCTGCTACATTGTAAACTGCTGAGGGCTGCCGGGCTCAGCGCCAACTAAGACGCAAAAAGACATGTTTACTGTTAACAGTTGGAGGGAGATGGGTTTTTTTGGGGGGGTGGGGGGGTGAAGTTGGCTCATGTTGGCTCAGCATTGGTTCTAAACCTCCAAGTATCAGCTCTGCGTGCCTATGGGATGAGCAGACCACCATAGGCCAGATGAAATGGAACTGGTACCATAGTGGGTAGAGAGTCTGATGAGAAGGCCCTTAAGCTTTTTTCCTGTGAAAGGCGTGAGAAATAGAAGACTTAAATTACACTGGTTCCACACGTGTTCCCAACTGGTGGGTCGTGACCTGAAAAAGGGATTGAAGGTGTTTTCTGATCGAAGCATGGACAGCTGGGGAAATATGGGTATATGATAAAATAATTGTCTCTTCTGTGGAACACTAAAGAATATTTTGAAAGCAGAAATTAGTGGGGTGAAATTGGTACGCCTTGCTCTTCAAAATATCTTCTTTCAAGTTCTACAAGAGAAAAAAGTGGCTAAATGATGAGTGAATTTGAAATGTGTAAAAAGTTTTGTGCAAAACACACTTTTAGAAGACCCTCTGCAAACTATCGTTCTCAGTCTATGAATCTAAAGGCACATATATTTATCCTTAATAACAGGCTGGAGAAAGCTGTGGGACTGGTTATGTAAGCAGCTCGATGGAGTTTTATTGGTGATCTGAATAACATTCAACTCAAATCGATCAGAGGGTCAATATAGTCGTACCACACAGACAAGGTATATCTGCTCTCAAAAAGTAAATAACAAATGGAAACCTTTTCATATGTGTTTGCTGCATTTCTTTTAAATCATAAAGAAAACCCAATACCAAGATGGCTCTGAAGGTCCTAAAATGCATTATTTACACTCTGCACATTGATTTCTTTTTTTTTTTTTTTTACTGGCTGCATTGGTTGTACTCTAGGGACATATTGCCTGGATTCACTGATCGACTGAACTGGTTATCCACTGCTCTTCCAGAGGGTCTTCTATCCACCTCCATGTGTGCCTTTGTAGTTCAGAGTGCGTTGGCATGCAGGTCCGTATCCCTCCTCAAACCCTCTAAAACCTTTCCCCTCTTGGGAAGCTTTCAATGGGGCCCTTGTCCAAGGCCTAGCACTCTACTGTTAGAAGAGGAGGTCTGAAGGAAGACATATTTACTTTAAAACATCAAACATTTAGCCTGCCCGATTTACACAAGTCTGCTATATGGCAGTTTCTTCCTAGGATGTGTTCCGGTCCTTGCCACCTTTCCTTAAGGCAAGAAGCAAGTCAGGGTGTCAGGGCTAATGGCACTTTAGGTTGCAATTTAGTGAGCTAAAGAGAATTAATAGTAAAAAGATCTTGCTACTCCTACTGTACATGACTGGTTGGTTTTCACTAGCTTTTCAATCATCTATCCTTAGTTGTATTGACACTGGTTATAACTAAATCTAAAATAACTAAATACATAACTAAAATTAATGCATTAAATTCAAATCAGATGGCCGCTTTTCCCCATAATTATTTGTTTAGCTTTATTTTACCTAAATGTCATAATAAAAAAGAATTTAATAAATTACACAAGGTATTTCTGCTACATATGTAAACTAAAAATCTGGCTTTTTACTTCGTTTTGATGCACCTTTATTTATATAAATATACAGATCAATTTGTCATTAAACAGATCTATCTATTACTGTACACCCCAAAGCCTCCTATATAAATACAGCATATTAAATAGTGTGCAGCATGCAACATGAAACACTAAAGCAAAATGTGGACTGGATGACATACGGTACATGCCAGCAGGACTAGCTGTACCAAGAAAACTGAAGGAATTTTCATAAGGGTCACATGAGAATAAGCCAAATGTCTGAGGACGGCTGTGAGCTGCTCTTGACTAATGGCAAAACAAGGACAAAGTCATCCATCTATGTTTATAGATTTTTAACTGAAATCCCCATTACAGGTTATCTCGAGCGAATTAAGAAAAGCCATTTAGCAGAAAACCATCCCAGCCCAAGGATAATATTCAGATCCTGACATTACTCATTACCCTGCAAGGACACAGACTTGAAAGTTGGAATCGGGGACAGGGTCACCTCTTAGTTGTGCGCCCACAACTGTAATTTCACAAGAAAAAAAAATGATCTCCAGCAGATGTGGTTGAGATTTACTCATAAATCTGCATAAACAAACTTGACTATTTATTGATGATGAGTGCAGGATGAGATTAGCATTACTCATGGAAACAGGGCGGTCCCTGGATGTTCTGTGTTGATCTAGAGTGGACATTAATCACTGTCGAGGTTCTGTCTGTCGATGTGTTTGAGATGGACCTTTGTGCCCCGACCCAGAGCTACTTCTTATCACTATAGAAACAGCAACCAACCACACTACATATAGGCTCGACTAGACTGTGCCTATGTTGGAGGCCAATGTTATATAAGTGTAATGTTGTAGGTATGAACTTATTATAAGCTTATTCCTGTTAGAAACCTACATCTGTGGTACGCTTCAACTTGACTCAAGATATGGCCAAATATGACTCACTTTTCCCACGGCTATGGAAACCTAGTCTGATCTTCTTTTTTTCCCCCTCAGGGGGGCAATTTAAAGACCTTTATGGGGTGTAAGACATATTGGATCAACGTCTAGAAGAGAGGCAAGGCCCCAAGAGTAAGATCACTTCAGGTCAGAGAGATAAGAGGCTCGATCCACAGCATAAATCTTGAATGCACCTGATAAGTCACTCTGGTGGCTTTTTCCATTCTGAGGCCTTTTGTTCATCCGTCTTGCTGTATTCAAAAGTGACTGCAAGCAAAGGGCAATTAATATCTCATTTTACAGCCAGAGTTTACATGGTCTGTCATTCTGGATCTGAAAGGCATTCCTTTCAAATATACATTTTGGAAATGTGCCGGGCTTTTGTGCCCTTTTCGAATTACCTATCAAAATTCAATATCGGAGTTCATACACTTCTGAAAATGACTGTCAGCCAGAGGATGAAAGCAAGAATTGTCAAACTAAATAATAACCTGTTCTTTTATTCAGCCCGAGCTGAATGAAATTGATTTCTCTGTTTCTTTTAGAGGTTGTGATAAAAATCAGGTGCGCAAACACTGGATTAAAGATTCTCAGTGGACTGTCAGCGACAATGAGAGGGCAGAAAGGAGAAATGCTGTATCTATATTGCTTTGGAAAGCACTGACATTATAATTGAACATATTATTTAACTTTAAAACACCCCAATTTATATAATCAAAACCATTTACTGTAGCAGTGTCTTCTTATGATTCCATTTTTGAACCAAATGACCAGAGGTGGGTTTTTGCCAAAAGGATTGTTAGCTAACTACGGTCATTAGTTCAATTAACTTTCAACTTGGAAAATGCACCCCATATCCACAAAAAAAATGAATGGGACCTCAAATGATTAAATATGAGACATTCTATTATCCCCTGATTTTAAAACCAAAAACACTTGAACTACTGTAAATCTGTTTGAAATTTACAGTATTTAGTCTAACAACATTGTATTTGAACTAACACTAGTCCATTCTCCATATGGAAGCTAATTTTTGCTTGAGAGAAATAGAAGCTGACTTCATAACTCACACTGAGATTCTAGGTCTTTCTTTTAAACTGTATCTCACAGTTACCAGCTTTATTCAGAGCTGGAATAAGGCTTCCATATCTATGGGGTACCACAGATCATTTGACTGCAAATTGCTCATTCACCTTTCTTGAACAGAAATAAACGAGCGGTATTATAACTAGACATTTGTGAAAAAGATATAGGACAGAACATGAGGATTTTAGGGGACATAGCAAAGGGCCTCAGACCTGGGGTATTAAATCACTAGAATGGGGACAATGTTCCCACCGCGCTCCACAAAAGCACTAACACCCATCTCCCATCGTTGTGCAGGGTCACCCATTGCACTGAATGGGCCCCCTTTCTCCAGCTTTTGGGGGCTTCACCAACAACACCATCAATGGGAATAGTGATCCTCCCCCACAATGGGCAAATCAACTGTGGGAGCATTTTGGTCTCTACCCTTTTCCCCGTCTCCTCATTGAAGCCTCCTACGACCGAACAATGCCAAAGACAAGATGCATGCCTTCACGTCCGCTTACATACAACTGCATCCCTCCCTTGACAGCGGGGCGGAGAAAACCAGCTTTACAAATATTAAAATGACAATCCACCGTTCACTATGACAAACGGCAAACAAATAACTCCAGTTCTCAAACTGGAAGCGTTCGCATGTTGACATATTTTCTGTTTATTAAAGACATTCGCCACTTGTCTCTCTGGCTTTCAGGAGCTGACAGGAACTCGAGAGAAAACTCTAGCCTGCTAAGGGACATGATTTCTCAATTGCGGAAAAGGTGGGATTAAGGAAGTACAGCGTTCGGTTAATTAGAACCCACAAGAGTGAGCAATGCGTCTCGCTTGATTTGTGTAGAAACATCTCCATGACAACATAGGACGTAATTGTCGGTTCCAAGGCCTAATTGTTTGTTGCATTTCAGCTGCCGTCTGTCTGAAAGACATTCTGCAACAAAAAAAAAACAGCACGTTGACAAGATAAGACTCTAGACAAATTGAGCGCCTTCAATCACATCAAGTATTAATTAGGGCTGCAGACAGGGAGCAGCTCAGCCGTATCACAGATCACATTTCACAGACCGAGTAGCACCCAGCCATCCATCCACACCAGGTTTCTGACATTCAGAAGGGCTGCGCTACGGACAGTTGCACATTTGAAAACAATATGCAGCCACGTATTATCAAAAATGAACAGACCAAGACGATAATCCATCGGCATGATTTGTTTTTCCAGTTAAGCTCCAGTTGGACTGTTTGGGGAATACATTTAATTCAACACACCCCACCATCCCTACCCCCTCGACAAACAAAAGATAGCAGGGCGTTCCTACAATATTCTTGAGAATCAGCCAAAGGCCACCAAACTCCTTCTGTTCCACCCCTTGATAGCAAGAATAATAATGAAGCGATTCATGAAAAGCAACAATTCGCACCAATCAGCGGATCAAAACAGAGAACACAAAAACCTTTATTTCCTTTCAGAGACGGCCTGGGAACGCCATAAGCTACGTTTCCTCTTTCAGAAGCAACGGCACCGCAGGTTTAGGATGTGTCGCATTTCCGCCTGACAAGCCACTGGGGCTACACTATGATAATTCTTTGAACAGTCAAGTTAATTACGACTCCTGCTTTCTCTGTCATTTTCTCTCTCTATATATATTTCATAACTTTTACTTGCAAAAAGTTGCAAAGTGGTGCAATACATTTTAATGGAACGGCAGACAGAAACCCCTATTATTGTCACTTAATGACAGTCATTTTAAACAGCAAAAAAAAAAAGAGAATATATGCTCTACAGTCAGATTCTTTAATTAACCAACAGAGTGCCTTTGAGGTGCTTTCTGCCTGGCAATCATTTTGCACACACTGTATGTGAGCATATCATTTCAAGCAAATCATTCAAGTTAAACGCCCTAATGATCTTCATAAGTACTGACTAGTTCGTGTGAAAATGCATCATAGTACCTCTGTAGTCCAGGGTTTTAAAAATAATATTAATAATCACAATGATTTTGTAAACGTCAGATTTTAAACAGGGATTATATTATCACGTACATCCACAGTCTACATGGCCAGTCTACAAAAGTCATATGAAAACTGGTAAAACCTCTAGAGAGCTAAAATCGAGACATGCCAGAAACAGGCATGGTTACCAGGTTGGGAAGATTAAGTAAAATACAGGCTGCATTTGCAAACATAAGCTTGTTATCATCAATAAAACGGAAATGTCAAATGATAAAAAAACATTTTCAGGATAAATAAACAGCAGGCCAGTATCAGAGATTAGGCTATTAAGCTTATTATATGGCTAACGTCACTTTGAGAATTTTAGAAACCTTCCTTTAAATATGGTTCAGAAAAAAAAAGGTCAGCCTACTGTTACCCTCTAAAGTGCTTTGAAACAGAGCACTGTGCTACAAAAGGAAAGTTCCAGCTGCTAGACTGACTTTAGAAGAACTAAACATGCCATTTCTCCCTTAAAAAAGCTATAAAATAAAAAATCGTAATAAAGATGGTTTTGAAAAACCTGAATTTGTAGACTAATGATAGCCTCCTTAACTGCTTTTACTTAGAAACTCAGGCACAGTGCACACACATGCTGTAGCTGGAACTTATCAGCAGTCCAGCTCTTATGGAAGATATCATTAGGATAATTCAGGAAGATGAATTCTGGGTGCCTTGAGGAGATCTAATATTCAAAATGAAGAAGTGCTATGATAGAGAAAATGCTTCTTCAGACATTAATGAATGTTTAAAACTGTATTACGAGCACGAGAAAGAATCTGCCGACAGCTTTTCAGAGGGAACTTTATAAATTTATGACTTTACACCTCTATGGTTCTGTCATCATTCACTCTCATAACGTTCAGAAGCTGTGTGAATTTTAATACTAATGCGGAACACAAAAGATGTAACCGTTATTAAAATGTTGGGAACCAAACTGTGTTTTTGACCACAGACTTCCACTGCATGGTAAAACGTTCATATTATTAAGACGTTATCTTCTTGCATGCTCCACAGTAAAAACTAATGTCTTACAGTTTTGAAAGAAATTAAAGGGAAGCAAAAGATGAAAGAATTTTCAAGTAGACAGAAGTACACTTTATATGGACACTCTACTCCATGCAGTCATATCTACTGCCAGTCAGATCAAGTTCTTTCCCATTAAACTTTTATCCATACTGTCCCCTATCAAATGATGACTCCACATCAGAAATAATTCACATGGCACATCTTACGTATGCATCGCTAAAACTTTGATAAGGGCTACTAAGTCAGTGCTAAAATTATTTATACTCATATCAAATGCAAATGATCAGATTTCCTTGGGTTTTCAGCCCTCGTTTCTATGGGTGTCACTCACTAACCGACGTCCAGAATCAGATGAGGCTACTACTTAATCACTTACAAACTGACAAGAGATCTCATAAGATCATTACACATTTACATATGAAAAGACGAGGCCTCATGTGCTACGAAAACATATGAACCGACTGACACATGTGGTAGTGGTGGGGGGGGAGCTATATGAATATTAATACTCATACACAAAAGCCTTTAGTGGACCGGTAAACAAACAGCCTCTTTGGTTAAGAGAGACGTTCAGAAACCGCCTCAGGCACACACAGACACAAACAAAAGCGCCAGACTTCCTTCATCATATGAGTAATGACAATCTACCGTGGAGTGTCAGACCTCTGAAAGTGAGTCATATAAGGACCCCCTTGAGGTTTTCTCTCGAAATTGACATAGTATGAGCCTATAGAAATCATGATCAAGAACCCAAGAAGCAAGCATTACTAATAAACAATCGAGATGCATTTTCCAAGAGACATCCGTATAAACATTGCTGTGAGGTGTTAAGGTGAGAATAAGTGGACAGACGGTGCTTGACTAGAATGAGTAAGCTTGGGTAAATATATCCCCAAATAGGATAGTCAAGCTAAACATACTAAACCAGATCGAATTTATTCTCATTTTAAACGAAGGACAATGGGGGCTCAAGGTTTAACGATGGGGAAATATCATTGGATTTGTTCACTCTCTACCACTATCAAGGACAAAATTGGGTGTAGGAAAAAATAAAAGGATTTCAAAGAAAGCCGCACTTGACCCCATGAGGAAAACTTTTTTTTTTCTTTGAGAGTTCTATACCTGGATCCATAATGACTTTCCTTTCAAGCCCCTTTATTTTCCAAACTAATATGTGCTGATAAGCCTTACATCAAACCATGATGTTGTCCTTGGAGCGCATGTGAGCTTGCACATCTTTATATACAAAAGCGCTTTGATTTTAGCTTAAAAGAACATCAAATGCATCTATCATTTATCCCTGCTTACGACAATGTAAAATCTAAAGCATTGGAACAGATTTGGACCGCTCAATCGCTTGCTTTTCATTAAATTGCAGCGTTTTCAACAAAGTTGTTGTTATGACGCTGGGATGAACCAAAAGACCTTGATTAGTTGCTTCAGGTACGTTTGATTAGAGTTAAAGCTCCACGGGAAGGTAGTTTCCACGATTTAGCGCCCCTGATTTAGATTGTTTCAAGCCAACAGGTGATTTTCCTTCTCTAGCATCGGCGTTTGCGTGCTATCAGCCATCACTTCTGAGAGCGTGCTTTGGCTCAAGACTCGACACTGCCCCCTACCGTTTTTGACCCGCGCTGCAGTCTGTTTTCTGAACACCTGCTCTCCTGTGCGCGAGGACAACTTCAACATCATATATATACACAAAACCAAAGGCAACGACTTCGGTTCAAACGATACTGAAAAGAAGATTGGAGTTAAAACGGCTAGGTTTTATCACTGAGAGAAATTCAATTTGAACCACTTAGGGTAACAAAGCCGGAGCACAGATTTGAGCTCACTATAAAAATGCACGAGGCAGAAAATGGAGAAGTTATTGCCGCCAAGAAATATGTGTGTTGCAGATATGACCTACAATAATAAGTTCAGCGCTCACCTAGTTGTCCTAAAAATCAACAAACTGGCAATAGATGTGATACTGTTTATAGGCTGCATATTCACATTGCTGACCATAATGGCTCTTTTTATTTTAGACTAACTGTTTTCCGGCGTTGGTGCGTTTGTTTTTTGTTGCAATGCAAGATATAGAAATGTGCTATATAAAAGAAACTTTACTGTTGCTTTTTTTTTACTGTAGCTATGAAAAATATAAACTGTAGCCTATTAACATGTCTTCTTTCCATTGTCCTCCATTTCCCATTATT
The DNA here is from genome assembly GCA_032361165.1 of Enteromius paludinosus. Taxonomy (NCBI): domain Eukaryota; kingdom Metazoa; phylum Chordata; class Actinopteri; order Cypriniformes; family Cyprinidae; genus Enteromius; species Enteromius paludinosus. The sequence goes on from JAUMHQ010000063.1 coordinate 14,894,433, forward strand.
CATATATAGCTATATGACAGGTGACTGACAGTATAGCCTCCAGTCACAAACCACTCAAGATAAGTAAATAAATAAAATAAATAGCCTTCCGGTTACGCTTTTCAAATAACAAATAAAACAGCCTACGAATAGGCTTGTAAAGTTAGGCGAAAGCAGAAAGATATAGCCATAGGTGTAGCTGAGAGATGTTAAATATTTCCCTCCATCTCTTCTGAGAACCTTATTCGCAAATCCTGTCCAAAAGTAGCTTATTCTCGATGAAAAGTACAAATATGTCCTGTAAATGATGATAAAGGAGACTGAAGTGCAGCGTGTTTTACTGGGAGCCTGAGCGTTTCGATTCCAAAGCAAAAATTCCTCGGATCCTGAACAGAACGTGAGCAGCGAGTAAATTCCGTGTCAGGATAAAGGTACACACCAAATACTGTTTATATAGAGCATACAGTACCTTTCCCTAATAAAACTGAGAGGGGAGGACCGTCTGAAAGACATGACGTTCCCAATAAGGGTTTTGTTATCACAATAAAGAGAGAGAATGTGCCCATAAACCAGGTTTTATTTGAAAGTCTCTAATTATAAAAAAATCAACCTGCTGAAATGCGAACCCACTGCAAACATTTATTAAGAAACAGGCTTTGAAATAGGACAAATATTTCTATATAATATAATAATATATTTCTCCTCCTGCTGGACCGCAGAAGTTCAGAAAGTACTTCACATTATCATTCTACTCTAAGAACATTAGAGTCTTTTTCTATAAATAACCACGCTTCAAGGTGAGGTAATGATATCTGAGAGAGTGCTCTTACCTTCTGATGTTCTTCCTCTGGAGTAAACTCTGCCGTGCGTAAAAAGCAACGCATAAACCGCAATCTCCGCTTAGCGTAGGTCTCCTGTGCAGTATCCCTTTTCTGTGAATGACTTCCACCGATCGACCTGCAGCTGCTTCACTGCGCTGTGCTGGGGAGAGGAGGCTACTACAGAAGGGCAGCTGCAATTCAAACAAATGGGGGTGCAAACTCTGTTAGGAAGCTCCACCTCACATGTTTGGCACAATGGTTGCATTAGCCCTTAAAGCTCTCCTTTTACTTTTTAAATGCATTTCTTTAATATAAGCGTTTCTATTAATCTGTTAAAATGACCAAAAAGACATTGTGTTTTGGGATTCATCAACACCCCTGGATCATGCCTGGATAGTCCGTTCCTAGAATCAGTGAGGTACCATGGCAATTAATTAACTGTTTGGATCTCACAATGTTGCCAAAAGTGGCAATGTGTCATATACTCACGTTTTGGTACAGTCAATAAACTCACACAATGTACCACTGTACAACTGTACAATGGTGTACCATGATACTCAGGATGTAGCCTACCATTGTACCATGTTTTATAGCATGAAACTACTGTACGTGTTATGGTACTGAACAATTACCATATTCACACTGCATTTTCATGGGACAGGTTTTAAAAAGCCTTTCAAAGATGTTCAAAAACACATGGGTTACATGGCATGTTCATGGGCCATTTTTGTTTTAGCTGCCTACAATTTGGACATAGAATCAGAAATTCTGTCAAATGGCAGAAAACACCAAAAAATGTCAAATGTGAGGCAAATAATTGATCAAATGTATGTATTTGACATAAATAGATGGTGTATTTTCTTTCAGATCGTTAGGAAAAACAACCACATTTAAGGAAAAAGCACAACTGAAAATAACTTCTAGATGGCAAATATTGTCCCTTAAACTTAAATATATAAAATATCAAACCATACAGTTTACATACAGAGAAAAAAGTAACAAGCCTATCTAATTATTCTATTTATGTGACTACTCCTACTAAATGTTTATTTAAACATAAATATGTCTAAAGAAGGCATTTTGACCTATAGCCAGCATATATATGCTGTATAATATTAAAACTAATAATAACAACAATGCCTATATAAACATTAATAAACATTTCACCTGTCCAATGATATTAACTTAAATGCATGTGTTAAAATAGAAATAGAAACTTGAATTGGATTGACCCTTGAAAGTTGCTATTCTTTTTGAAAACTGTGACAGTGGATACTGTGGATGTACAGTATGCCCAAACACGGCACATTGCAATATGCATGAAGCAGCTGGGGGAAGTGACTCAGTGCAATCAAAACAGTTGTGTGGTACCACTGTCACATCCAGGTGGTGGCACTACAGTGTGTCTGAGTTTGAACACTGCAAATAGGATATAATAATTGTACAGGTCTATTATTAAGTGCCTTCTTTAAGTAAAGAGGCATGAAATCTTTAGAAAATACTGTTTAGTAGGGTCTATAATCATGGGTTCCCAACCCTAGTCCTGGAGGGCCACTGTCCTGCAGAGTTTGGCTCCAACCTTGATCGAACTCACCTGTCTGTAGTTTACTAGTAATCCTGCATTGCTTGATTAGCTGGTGTTTGATTAGGGTTGAAGCTAAAATGTGCAGGAGAGTGGCGCAGGGTTGAAAGGGTTTTGGCAGATAGTCCGACTTATTTTAAACCAAATGAACTAGCAATTAGTCGGACTAACTGCCAAAAGCCTGGCTTATTTGGTAAACTTGTTTTATGGAACAGGCCCCTGGTCTTTAATGAAATAGCAATGCTGTTTCAAAAAATTAAAGCATGCTAGTCAACTATTGTTAAATAAAAATACTTCTGATTAAGCTGTAGATTAATTGCTTTACTTGGCAGCCACTGACTGCAGTTATAGGTAAATTATATTACTTGGCAAAAGAATAGTTTATTCTGATTGTTATTGAGCTGTTTGTAGGCCAAAAGAGAAGTTCTTTTGCCAGTGGGTGAAGAACTTTTATGCTTGTGTCCCTAGTTTTTCCCTCACCATTTAAGAATAACATTTACAAAATCTCCTGGTCATAGGTTATAGTGACTTTAGGCTAGTGTGTGTGTGTATATATATATATATATATATATATAATTTTATTTATAGTATATGACAGATGAATAAATTTTTTCTTGTTTTATTGTCATGCCATTTGTTTGCAAAGGCAGAAATGTTTTGTATTTTCTACAATAAATAAACATCAAAATATACGTCCGTTGACTGTGATTTGTTCAGTTAAAAAAAACTGACCTGAAAAGAAGTTTTAAACCATCCTCCTTAACTCCATTCGTTCATTGTACACCTCACACTACTTCAGACATGCTAATAGCTTTCAGTTGTTTCGAAGCCTGTGTTCAACAACCATAAATGTTATTTGAATATTATTTCGCCGTGCATGGCTGATAAATAACTTACATGAGTCAACGTCACACGCATTCAACAAATCACAGGTCCCCGTTTACGGCTCCCTCAATAAACTACAATTCCGAAAAAAAAAAAACTACATTTCCTAAGAAGCAGCGCGCTCTTCAGGGATTTGGAGGAAAATGGATTGCGCTTGCGTAGCCAGACGTGGCAGCGGCATCATGGCTTCTTGGAACCGATACGGGAGACGCAGGAGACTGTTCGAAATGTTCTTATTCCTGTCATTGGTGAGTCTTTATAAGGAATCTACTGAATCGATATAATCAATACTGTTAATCGCGCATATCAGACAGATGGTCTGGATCTGACGTTAGACGAAAGCGAAAGGAAAAAGGGAATGCTCTTCTGTCCCTCTTGCAGCAGTAGCTCAAAGTTGACAGCAGAAGAGAGATCAGATCAATCCGTTTCATTCATTACTTCTCGTGTTCGGTTTTTGCGGTTTATACACATCCAGCATTGTGCTACACATGCGTGAACATTTTATAAGCACCTTGCAACTATCTAATGACAAAACCGATTCCCTGATGTGTGTGGGTGAGTGGAAATGGATCTGCTATGAAATATGCATTTGACTTGTGCATATGGCTCTCAGATGGATATATCGTAGTAGAGGTGTTCTTTAATTATTTGAAAGGTTAATGATGTAATGAGATGCTCATTCATTTTAAACAGACGTAGAATGTTGTGAAAAAATAGGAGAAAAATTTAATTCGTGCACACCATGCACCTGCAGTCGTCCGTTTCTTAATTAAAAATAATTGTAATATTTGTAAAGAACTTAAAGTTGTGAGAAATGTTTAAGTAGCTAACGTGTGAGTTCTGAATATGAATACTCATATATTTATTAGTATTCATCAAGAAAAAAAATCTTGTTCTCTGTGACAAGAAAATGGTTTCAGGCCCTCCATGACTTTCAATTAGTTTTTAACTTGAGGAACAAAAATGTACAGCTTTGACCTTTTGTTTACATCCTTTGAAGAAAATCGTAGGAAACTTGTTGATATCCATGTGTCAATTTCGTTTTCCTCTGCAAATGTTTGCAAACTTGATTGATTTATACACATACAATCATTTTATTATTATTTAATTGGTTGCGTCAAGTAAACATCACACTTCTAGAGTCATTAAATAAAGGTATTATTTTAAATATTGTTAAGGTTTTTTTCAAATTATGCGAATGTACATACACATATGTGTATAAAAATCACCCCTTTACATTCTCCCGTGTTTGACAGGCTCCCACAGCGATGCACAATCAACAGCATATAAAGGCTTGTGGAAACCGTCATTTCTACTTCTCTTTTATGGTTATATTTGATCTCAGGTTTGTGTTAGGGCGTGGTTTATATTTACAGTAGCAAGCAACATAATTTAACCTTGACCAGGGCTGTTTTTCTTCTCTGTCTTCCTTGTTCACCTCTTGACGAACATGACAGAAACGAGCTTGTAATGTTTGGAGCTGATTAACCCACATTTGCTTCAGTTTAAAGTGCATCAACCCTGTTTCACAACTCATTTGTGAATCAATGTGGGCCGTGTCCTCAACACCCAACCCTAATAGCCGCTCTGCCACGTCAGTCAACTCTCATTACACAGGAGCTTTCCTGTCTCACATCCTGTTTTGCGCCTGCCATCGCAAACAAAGGTACTCTCCTGAACTGTTGGGACTCTGTGGTGGTTGGGTGGGGTGAAGAGAAAGCGCTCTCTGCTATCTGTGCTCCCCTCCAGCCCTCCCGCTTGTCAGAACAATTTATAAAATCTCTTAATCTTGATTACAGGCACCCCGCAGCCATCTCTCTTCCCCATCCCACGCTGCTTTTGGTCCAGCAAGATGCTGTGTATAGAGACGGCTACTGTAGCTGTCATGAGGGAACGTTTGACTCATAGATCGACCGTTTCAGTTGTGGAGTCATTTCCTTCTGTTTGTGAATTACCTATGTCAGCTATGCAGAGCCGAAGCCCCCCGTGTTGTTTGGCTCAGCAGGAAGGCGGCGTGTGTTTGAGGAACGGTGCGGTTTATGCTGAATCAGTGAGACCTTAAAAGTGAAAATGAGATTTTATTTATTAAGCAGATTTGCGGTGCCGGTTGCGCAGTGCATGCTTGATGACAGCTTCCACTGCTGATTAAGCAAGATGTTTTTGCGTTGATGTATGACAGATCATTTCTTGTTTATGTGTTTCCCATGCTGTGCAAAACATGTCAGCAAGGTCCACTGCTGAAATGCTGGTTTCCTCGAGCGGAAGATTAATAGCAGGAGCTCTCGTATCCCAGCAATTTATACCAGAACATCTTATGCAGTTTTCTTCATTTTTTTTGGAAAGGAAGAATTGGAAATGGACTGTAATTGTTAAAGGAGTAGTTTGACCCAAAATTCGATTTTTTTTTATTTTTTTTTTCGCTATATTTCTGAGCTTCTTTCTTTCATGTAGATAGTGATTTGTAAGGTTTCAGAAAATTGTCATCCTTTGCGCACCCCTAAATTCCTCCAAACCTGTTTGAATATTTTCTTCTCACCCGCTTTGGATGTTATCACTCGATTGAATGGGCCGTTATCAGTCATTATCAGCCCATTCATATGGGTCAGTAGGGACCTGGAAGGCTTAGAAGGCTGTCATCATCCATAGGACTACTGGGCATTAGGGATGTGCATCTCCATAGCTGAGGCCGATGCGATACGCATCTCGATGCATAGCCAACGATACGATACATGAA
>JAUMHQ010000063.1:14925204-14947432 GCA_032361165.1 Enteromius paludinosus
AACATTATTATTGTTTGCACACATTCCAAAAGCAGAACTAGTAGTGATCTTTGAAGTACATTGGTGTATACTGAAGTACCATGGGATGTTATATGTGAATGTACATTTATATACAGTATACTATGGTCCTTCATGATCCATATAGCCTACTGTCGAAAATGCATGTACTGTACAATGATTAGTGAAGTCTAATTTGACATACTGAAGAGGTCAGAGAGAGACAAAAAAAACTCTTTATGTTGTTTGAATCGCACTTGTGCAATCAATTTTATTCTCGAAAGTTTCTACCTGACAGCCGATTTGCTGATATGAGTATGTTCAATTTCTTGGGACGTTGCTTTTTTAGTGATTGAAGGAAGATGGCTCTCAGCTTTCATACATTTTTGATCAAACAACTCTGATAGAACACATTCATTTCCTGTACGGCACAGGGTGCATACCAACCCACCACTGAGCATATGTGCACACACACACTCTCTCTCTCTCCACATTAATACACTGTCAAGGTACCGGATGACTTGTTTACATTCTAATCAACAAGGTCAAATGCAATATCCTTGTTTATGTACAAACATCGCTTCACATGCACTCAGCTATCATAATGCCAATGACAACATCAGCTAGGCCTTTCAATGCACACTCCTTGAGTATGTCAAGAAAAAAATGATGCTTTGCCTGCATCGGATTAACCAGAGAAAATGCATTCTGATGCTCGCCCCACCCCCATTTTTAGTCACACTTAATAACAATACAGTAATAAACGTGTGTACATAGTTCTTAGCAAAAATGCAAACCATTTATGAATCAGTGACACGATTTGTTCATGTTCCCATAGTGTAAATAAATACACATTAAATCCAGTCTTATGATTCCTGGAAAGGCTTTTATGATTATGTAACAGGTGGGGAACTGGAAAGGGATCTCTTTTGTGAAAGTATAATTTCTTTCCAGATGAGTGCTGTTTATGATTATGATTGATGTCAATTATGCTGCAACAACAACAACATTAAACTGACCTGCGATGGTTTGCTGTTTTATGCTGGTTTAGCTAGTCTCGCCGACTGTTTAGACATAATTTTTAAGACATCATTTATTCCTGTGATGGCAAAGCTGAACTTTCGTGTTATTATTAACATGCTTATTTAGTGAATTATTTTCCGATTTATGTTGTTAAAAGAAATCCCATTCCAATTTTCTTCATTATGATGTTTTTTAGGGTGTGGCCACTGTAAGAAGATGAAGCCCGAGTACGATGAAGCTGCTGAGATCCTCAATAAAGAGCCAGATGTGAGTTCCTTCATTCTAATTATCTTAACATATATATAGGGAATGGATAATGCTTATACATTTGCTTGTCATAAAATAAGACAATATGGAGGCAACACTCCATGAAGTGGTACTAGGTGTGTAATTGTCGCTTTAAGGCATTCCTCCTAAAATGCCTGTGTCCAATTGACTTGATTAAAATAAGCCAACTGTAATTTTCCATCATCCTAGACAATTTGATAACACCCGGCGGCAAATCCGAATATGGTTTACTCTCTCAACCCTCTATTCAACATTTCCATCCATGCATGCCATGGTAATATTTTAGACTTGAAACTTATAACATGAGACGCATACAGTTCACAAACATCTCTGGTCATGTTAGGCGAGTGATGTGTTTCTCATTTTCCGGGTGTGTCTGCAGTGCTGGCTCTGTTCTATAGTCCATAGTTTCAGGCCAATTGCAGTCACCAGAGCCTTATGGCTGGAGTATTTATCTAATTTTTCTTTTCCTCTGTGCCGTCCCTCTAGCCTTCAGCTTGGAGCTACTCGGAGTGATGCTCTTCCCAGAGTTCAATAATGACACGTTATGCATTATCTAATGCATGCTCTAGTCCTCACATCTTCTCCCCCGAGAGAGCTGAAGTCATTTATTTTTCTCATTCCTTGCGCTCACGGCCCTACACACAGTCCATGTGTCGAGCTTTTATTTCTACATTTTTTTTTTTAAATAGCATTTTCAATTTGCATCTCACTGGGACTTTGGGAAAGGATGTTTAAACGTGAATATATGCATGTAAAACTGGAGTTTCGTAAGTTGATGTCTGAGAAATTCAAGAGGCCACACTTATCTCTGAAGTGTGTTGTTGAAATGCTGCTACCGTTACTTTAATGAGATGTGTTTGTGTATTTGTTGTCAAGTGCTTTACACTTTTAATTGGCTCACTGCTCCGATAGCTGTCCATAGATTATTCGGCCCCTGTAGGGTTGGTGCCTAAACTCAAAAACAAATCCTTTGTTTGTGATAATGACCAAGACTCTCATCATAAATATAAGGTATCCCACTGACAGATGTGTGCAAATAGAGGGAGTTAATTGAGTTTAAGCTGAGGAAACATTCATGATGACAGTCTATTTCACAGCTTTATAATGGTGGAAACAAAGCTGTGCCAAATTGTGCTGTCATTTAATCAAAAAAGCTTGCCTGTTGTCTCCAGAACTTCAACAACAAATTGATTGCATTTAAACAGAGGATGTCATAAATCTGTCTAAATAATAGGCCTTTGTGTAAATGTAATTTTCTGCAATTTGTGTGTATGACACTCCGTGCTAGAAAGTGGTTTTAAAATCTAAAGTTTGAACACCAATTTAAAGGAACTGATTCTTATATCCTCCGTCTGTTTCCTGAGCTTCAGTAACTGTTTAATAAATATGCATCTCATCTACTCCACCTACAGGAGGTCTCTTCAACCACAGAACACAATCAATATTAAAATGACAACTTGCTCTGTTCTCAAATTGCCTTGAAACCTAACGAGTTCCATAATTGCTGGAAAGTTTTTAGAGAGTGATTTGGGTTCAGAATAAGTGTCTCTAATTGGCTTGGCACCCCAATTACGTTGGTCCTTTGGAAAAAGAGCAGTTTGGACGGTGTCCAACATTTAGGATCTGTTTTGCGCACTGTAGGTAATCTGACCTATCAGCTGTCAGATAATGTAATGGTGTGTTCTATCTTTGTGTGTTCACATTGTTTCAGAGCCCTGGTGCATTGGCAGCAGTGGATGCCACCATTCACAAGTCCATCGGAGAGAGGTTCAAAATCTCAGGCTTCCCGACAGTGAAGTACTTCGAAAAGGGGGAGGAGAAGTACACGCTTCCTCAACTACGGAGCAAAGACAAGATCATCGAATGGCTACAGAAGTGAGTTGATTCAGTAATGCACTGACCATCAGCATGAAAATTAAAATGATATCTATATTAATTCAGTAACTTGTTGCAACAAGAACTATCCTGTTATTAGTAGTTTATTTTATATTTTTGTTGTTTTATTATTGCATTTAAATTATGGACAGTTAAATACTTTGTTTGTTCAATTTAGAATAGTAATAATAATAGTAGCAATAATAATGTATCGTTAATATTTTATTTATTGCTGTCAAAAGATGAATTGCGATTACTTGCATCCAAAATGAAAGTTTTTGTTTACATAATATGTGTGTTTACTATGTATATTTATTGTGTGTGTGTATGTATATTAGTGCTGTCAAAGGATTAATCATATCAAAATTTTTCTTTATATAGTATATTTGTATTTACTGTGTATATTTATTAAGTATACATAAATACAAACACATGCATGTATATATTTAATGAAAATATGTTATGATTAAATATTAAATATTTTTAGATATAATATCAAATATAAAAAAATGTTTTTAATGCATTTACATGTAAATACTTTCAAAATGTAAACTGTATGTGTGTGTTTTAATATAAACATAACAAATAAACACAGCATAAACACATATATTATGTAAACAAAGACTTTTATTTTGGATTTGATTAATCATTTGACAGCACTTATATATATATATATATATATACATATATATATATATATATATAAAAACATGCATGTAAATATTTAAGATAAAATAGTTTATATATAAACGTGTATACATGGAAATATTTTTTAAATATTTGCTGTATGTATGTGTATTTGTATATGCATAATAAATATGCATATGCATTTTGGATGTGATTAATCACAATTGTTGGACAGCACAATTTATTTTATTTTATTGAAATATTTAAATTTGTATTATTTTATCAATTGATTATTATTATTGTATTCTGCCCGCTTTCTCTATTGTCCTTATATAAAAGTTGAAAAAAGGCCCTGTTTCTGCAGTGCATCTCTGCAGAGGCGTTCATGTACAAAACTGGATGTTTTTTGACTGGATGTAGTTGTTTATGTAGGTGGGTGGAGGTCTATATGGGAAAATGCTTGTTTTTGCTTTCATTTATTTCTTCACACTTTGTAATATTTATTTCTGATGGAGGTGGATGTAGTGCTCAGCTAAGGTCAGGTACAGGTGATGCTCTTCCCCTTTACGGTCTCTTAACTCTATATATAGTCTATTATAAATGGTAAAAGTGTATCCAAGTGCCCGCTTCGTGGCTTTGTTTTTATGCTAAAGTGGTAACTGAATATCACCTAGATAAAACAAGTGTAAAAAGAGATTGCAGAATTGTTTGAAAGGGCCACATACATTTGACCTGGAGATGTTTTTCACGCATTACCGAACTTCACACTAAGAGGGCCACATAACTGACAGGGGTGCAGTCAATAGGAACATGCTCTCGAAAACACACACTGACTGATTGTAAAGAGCGACCTGCGTGTGGGCTGGGAGCTGGAGAATTAACTTGTACACAGCTGTCTCCCTTGACTCTCCGGGATGTGTTCAGCGGAGCTTGACTACAATCAATCACTGCTAAACTGACCTCTCAGTGGAAGAGCTTGCCCTTGCTTTGATCCTAGATCAGTCGTTCTGTGCTGGCATCAACTATGAGTTTAAGTGCTATCTCACAGGTCCCAGAAAGCAGGGTCAAGCATGTTGTCAGACTCATGGCAAACAATAATATACCATGGGACAAGGAAAGTCAGGAGACCCAAATTTAGTTGTGCAATTGCTCATTGTGTGATATGCATTATTTTGTTAAGTGGCCTCAAAAAGCATTAGCACTGCAGTAACAAAATATCAAACAATATATATACAAAGGTTTGGGGTCGGTATGATTTATTTAAAGAAAATAAGTCCCTTGCGATCACCGAGGCTAAACACCAAGAAATGAATAGTTTTGTTATTATAGAAATTATTTCTGTAATTAACTGAAATTCTGGCTTAAATGCCTAAATACTTTGGCAGCCGTTCAGTTTCTCTAAACTCATGGGCGTAAGTCTAATTACATCGGTATTTTGTTCAGTATATTAAAGTGATTATGAACATTTTCACAGTTATTACACAGCGACCTAACTCAGCTGTGAGCTCACCTATTTAATCACAGGCTCTTTCTCTCCGTTTCTCTCAGTCCCCAGGCCCCACCTCCTCCAGAGAAGTCGTGGGATGAGATGCCGTCCAGCGTGAGCCACCTGGGAGCCGAAGATTTCAGGGAATTTCTGAAGAAGAAGAAACACGCCTTGGTCATGTTCTATGCACCATGTAAGCTTTCTGTTCTTTCGGAAATACTGCAGCTGTAGTTTTGGTCTCAAAGCACGTATCCAGGCTTTTCATAAACCTTTTAGCGTTATAGGAAAATGAATCAGAATTCTGTTGCATTCTCCCAAAGCATCATGTGCGATTGCAATTATATGGAGCACTAAAATGTGCAGGTGGCGTAACATCTGCCAAATGGCACCATAGCTTCCTGCATGTAGCTATTACTACATTTAAAATATTTACAATGGGTCATAACGTATAAATATGATGTATGTTTCTGCTCGAGGAAGCAAAGGAAGATTAATTACTTGTATATCTCTTCTTCCTCTGTTATTATTTGTGAAGTCAAAAAACAACTCTTTATATTGTGTAGTCCTTTTTACATATTACATAATCTTCCATAAAGAATATGTTTTACGATAGATAGATAGATAGATAGATAGATAGATAGATAGATAGATAGATTTTTAGGTTCATATGACAACACTGAAGCTTTTTTTCTCTTGTATATTTATTGTACATCTGCAACAAACAGCCCCTATAGTAGCCAACTCGTTGTGACACTCTTCCAATTTGCGCAGATGCAGAAACATTTCAAACTGTTTTGAAATCTGGCCAACCTGTCGTCAGGTCTACGCATTGTCACTAGCAAGAGAGCAGCGATGAGCAACAGCCAATGAAATTGCGAGATGAGGGCTAGACGGTGAGAAGCAGGAGCCAAAAACAAAACATCAAACTGCGGCCCACGTCTCCCCCAGCACTGTCTCATCTTATTGGCATTCGGCTCATTTTCCTTCCTTCATGTTGTTTGTTGACATGTTGTCAAGAGCAGTAGTGTTGCTATGTGCTTGCGTTTGAGTGTAAACAAATCTCGGGACCATAGGAATTGACAGGGAGACTGATCTTGTAATTTGATGCACGTTCTCTGCCGTTCGTCGAATAACGTTTGCACCAACATGACATGAAACAATGTTTTGTAGTGTACTTGGCACTGCAAATATATACTTGTATACTAATAAATCCAGATGCATTGCAGTAATGAATATTGATGGGGAAATATACTTCATTAATAGTAAAAGAAAAATCATAATGGTCCCATTTTCTCGGTGTTATTTTATTTTAGTATATACCAATTATCACCTTTATGTAATCTGTGTATGATATATTTTTTACATTTTAAGGTAAAAATTTATATGGATGAGTTTTTCCACCTTAAAATAACTTTTTTTCTGTCTGTGCAGCAGCGCTGTTGGTTGCGCACACATTTGAAACATAATTTCATATTAATGTGGCCTTTTTTGTTATCATAACTGAGGCTTGTAACATAATTGCAGCATGTACTCAATGAACCCAATGAACAATGCTGTAATTATTTGCCATTAGACTGTATTGTGTCATACTTCACATCTACTGACCTCTCAGTCTCAGTGGATCCTTTAATTACAGCTTCTTTTTAGGTGCGATACAAACAGAAACGACAATCGTAGCTTTTGTATTGGGTATTAAAGACTTAATCAAAACAGTTCATTAGTGGTACAAATGATGGTTTACATAGCGCCCACTTAAAAGAAAGCTATGCAGAGCTTTATTAAATGATTACATCAGCGTTGCTTTGTTCTGGTGAACGGCACCACTCGATGAACGTGATAGTGGGCAGCTTTCATCGCTGTGAAGCAACTTTCTTCTTAATGATAGGGCAGGTCTTGGCATTTGTACTGAACTGAAGGTTTAAATATCACCTAGATACCCTGATAATAGTGGTAACTCTCTGGAGCGAGCGTGATAGTTAAAACAAGATGTTCTTATCAAGCAGACTTGAGCCACATCCCTTATGTCGAATGTCAGTGTGCACCTCAAGTGCATTCAGGGAATGTCTAGGGGGCAAACGTTACAGCGCACTGAATTGATTTTGACACTTGGACCGCCCTCAAAATTGTTCCCAGGGCAACAACGACTAACCTAAAATGCTGATTGAAACGCACCCCATATTTCTTCTTGCATATGATGAGGAATGATCATGCGCTGTTATTTTAAGTACAGATTCTGCCAACGCTTTGACTTCTTGATTAGCGTATCTAGCTGGGCACTGAGACAGACTCGCATCGACCTCGCATGGGCTTGGAGGCCTGCCCAGCCTTTCTTCTCCTCATATAAAGGCAACATGAGCCAAAAGGGAAGGTACACAACTTTATGCTCCATTATTTATAATGACCCTCGTGCGTCTTAAATTAGACCCCTTGTTCCTCACACAAACGGGCCTTTGTTTGCTGCCCTGCAAATTATGACCGTGCCATTAACTGCCATTTAAAAGGCACCAGTTTCCAAAGTGAACTCACTTGCGTGAATAACTTTCTTTTAAAAATTGCAAAGTAACACAAGTGTGTGCAAACAAGATTGCATGACAACCCAAACCAGCACAGTAATGAGACGGGTGTCCCATAGCTGTGTAGCCATGCCATTTGGCAAGTTTTTAGCTTTAGGCAGCTGTTTATTCGATGGAAATTGTTCATTTGAAACATTTAACTCCTAATGCCGTGCATAATTTATAAGAATAACACCCTTAGCATCAAAACCACCTCATAAGAACATGATGGAAATTCAAGTTTAGGAGTTACGACTAAGGCGGGTAGAAACTCTTGCCTGTTCTTTAGTAAATTTGATGGACACATATTGCCTCAGGAAAGCCCCCGCTGGGCCGTCTATGAGAATAATAAAGTGACTCTTGACGAGCTATAAAGTTGAATTCTGTCAGTTTAACCTGCTATACGCAGGCGGTGATAGATATGCGAGTGTGTGTGGAAGTAATGTCTTTTTATTGTAACGAATTCAGTCATTGTGTTGACTTCTTTAGTATTCATCTCTGTATTCGTCTGTTTGTGTATGCTGGGATATATCAACCCTTGCTGGTTGTTCTCGGCATTATAAGGTAAGACAGCTCGATGAATACTTATATCTTACTGTTTTCCCCAGGGTGTCCGCACTGCAAGAACGCCGTCCCTCATTTTACCACAGCAGCTGAGCTGTTCAAAGAAGACCGCAAGGTGAGGCTCAACACCATTAAGGAGATTTCCAGCCACTCTAAATAACAAACCCTTTCAAATGACTTCCAGGTTCTGTCAGGCGCAATCAAGTTCCCCCTCTCTCATTCAGACAGCCTTCACACATCCTAGAATTTAATCTCTTTTCATCTCCAGAACGTTCGCAAGGTCTTCAATGTCACAGTCACTATGCTGTCTGATGCTGTTGACCTTCAATCTTCTACCTCACTTGTTATCCATCTAGTGTTTCTCTGTTGATTTCTATATTATGGTGGGAGGCAGACGAGGCTGCCTTGGCCATGTTTTGTCAGTTCAATTCAAGCACTCACTACAAGACTTCTTTGCCCTTTTAAAGACTTGAGTTGGTGTGGGGATGCGCATGGCTTGTGGCAGAATTGTATTTGGATGTCAGTTGTTCAATCTGGAGATACAAAAAAAATAAATCAGTTTAGCTTTGATTAAAGCACAGTAAAAATGGGGCAGTCGTGGATAGAGATGGATAGAGAGTCGTACCTGTAACCCAAAGGTCGTGGGTTCGAGTCCCAGGTCCAGCAGGGATTGTGGGTGGGGTTAGTGAATATCCAGCACTCTCTCCGCCTTCAATACCACGACAGAGGTGAGACCCTTGAGCAAGGCACCCCGGGCGCCGCAGCAATGGCTGCCCACTGCTCCGGGTGTGTGTTCACGGTGTGTGTGTGTGGTTGATCACTTCTCACTGCTGTGTGTGTGCACTTGGTGGGTTCAATGCAGAGCACTAATTCCTAGTATGGGAAACCATACCTGGCCACTTGTCACTTCCTTAAAATTCGGAAATATTATTACGATGCGAGGTTACTGTTGATTTTTTTTATATATTTTAAAATGTCATTTATTTCTGTGATGGCAAAACATTTTAGCAACCATTACTTCAGTCTAAAGTGACTGTGATAACATTAGTATATCAGTTAGTATGTAATTAAGTAGTTAATGCAATAGATACTGTATGAACTAAATGTTAACAACTTTATTGTAAATTGCCATCTATTATTGTCACACCAAAATGCGAATAAATGGTTTTATTTTTATTATTTCCATACTACATTAGATAATCAAGGGCAGGTAAAGTCATTATGCAGTTCTCAGATGGCACAAGTTGGCAGGTCACTGGTTCTTGCATGTCTCAGTTATCCTGTCTTTTGCTTTCTATAATTATTCTGTCTATTATTTCTGTCTTGCATTCACTGGGATCTGTGACATTTTGCTGCAGATGACAGTAGGTGAAAACTTGACACATAAAGACCGACGAGCTTAAGTCTTGTAGTGTGCTTGACTTAACTTTTAAATTCATTTTGACAAGTGCCAATGTTTTCACTTTTTTCACACTTAAGACAAGTAACACTTCATCCCAGGCTTCTACGCACTGACATTTCATCATTCTCTAAATCTTTCCTCTTTCTCACGAAACCTCTTTGAAAGTAGCTGTCTCTCTTTTGAATCAGAGGCATGTAAAAACATTTCCTTTGGCTTCTTTAACAGCAGACATTTATCGCTGGCCATAAGACAGTGATGTTGAATTGTTTTTTGCAAATGTCTATAATATATCAGGCACAACGTCAGTCCTCTTCAATTTCCCTATTGCTCTTGAGTTTGGACTTGCGCATAATCGTTATTCAGATGGACGGCATTTGGAAATTCACTTTGCCAAGATTCAAATGGAGCCAGTTTTGTCTTAGATTTTGTGCTAACGCCCTTAAAGATATGATTAAAAACAGATACTGTTTGTCTGAAGACTAAAAGCTCTGTTCATGAAGCTCAATCTACTGGTTTTTCCAAGCATTGAGCCACTTCACAGCATCCTAGAACTGAATTCATGAGGCTTCTGAGACCACATGAGCATCAGAAGCTTTTTATTATTTACACGTTATATGTCCAGGCTGTTGAATGCTTGATTCAGGTTGACAAGCATCCTTAGGTGTACAATTATTTTTCCAGCAAACATGGATATAAATGGCTCCTGGTCATTTGCTTATCACTCTACCCAAATGATTTTAGCTACATTGAACGTCCTTTCAGCCAAAAAACTGACCAAGAAAACAATTATGACAAACAATAGGATAAAAATGAAATGGTTTCCCATGCTTTTCCACAATAATAACCTTTTTAATCTATGTAAAGCACACTTTTTCTCTCTCTCTCTCTCTCTGCATGCACACACGTACTAGCTACTGTATGTTTCCATCCAAAGCTGGGTATTTAACTTATTGGAATATTGCATACATTTTTGCAAATAAAGCACCATTTGCATACAATGAGTAAAAAAGAACAAACGCATCACCGGCACTAAAGCAGAAGAAGACACTGAATACAGAAGTTTTCATAGATAATAAATGACTTGCACCGTAGAGCGAGCAGAAGGAGCACAATAAGTATGGCCATTGCTTTAGGAGGTGGATGCCTGCTGTATGGGAGCGCAGAGAGTTCTGGGAGGCAATTATACAGAAAACTTTTGATAACAGACTTTGCTCAGGCATTTCAGAACGACCATAACAGCATTTCAGATGCTGTGCAATGAGATCGGTCCACTGCTTAGACAAGTTATACCATCCCATCGCACAAAGTCACATGACTTTATTGTTGCATGTGTTGGGAATTTATTCAGTAACTGTGTTTCCTTCTCCCATTATTCACATTAAAGGCCACTGCGCACGGAGTCCGAAATTTTCACACGTTCAAAAATAAATACGACCTATGTCTCATAAATTCGGATCAGGTTAGGTTTTTTTTTTTTTGTTTTCTTTTTTTTTTGCATCCAAAGCAAACATTTTGATGGGAAAGGATGACAAAAATAAAAGAAGATAAAGTGTGCAAGGACCTAACTATTTTTTTACACAAGACAAAAAACCACACACACACACGCATATCTAGAAATTAGCAACATAGGCTTGGAATGAGATGAATAATAAATGAGTTTTACACACAAGTGTGTTTTAAAGCTGAACAAAGTTGTGGGGTGTGGTAACCATGGTATAAGTGAAATTGATTGACTCTGGGCCATTCAATTATTAAAAAATAATGCATGGTTTCATTACAATCTCGGGTGTGCATTATTTTTCAATAATTCAACAGGCCATTGTCCGTTATTCCTTAGTCCATATCCTGTATATGAAACTGCTCACTCATTCGCTCATCCATTATTTACTAGTGAATACCATACTTCACTATATAGAGAAAGGCTGAGGGAAAATGAGTTACATATAATATCAATGACTTTCAAGAACACTTCCACTCTCGCCTCTCATACTGAAAAGCATTTGCAATTTTTGTATGATTTATTTATTAACTTTTTAGGATATATACAGACATAAAGAATACAGGAATAGACAGAAATAGAAATGTAAAGGGGGTCATATTTGGTGGAGAACGATATGGGATTTACAACTGAATTTAATTAGTCGTCTTGTCTTAATTCCAATAGAAATCAGTGCAATAGTAGTAAAGGAAATGGCAGGGCACATGGATTAGTGTAGCTCACAAATTTCATTGGACGTATTTGGATTGGGTTCACATTTCAGACTACAAATAGCTGAATAAGCTAAACAATCAGATTTCGCTTCCCAATATGCTCATCAGTTTCTTTTCATAGGTTCATCAACGTAATTCACCAAAAGGCTAGTTGAATTTTCAAATAAATGTGACCCAAAAAGGTTTGTTTAACTGGATCAAGGGTTTGTGCTTCTGGTTCCACTTGGAGTCCAATTATCTTCTGGTTCCACTGTCCATCCTCTGTTCTCATTAGTGCTCGTATCCTTTATGTACAGTGCATTAGTAAACATCTCGAAAGGCCTTCTAGCAGAAAAAGGGCTTAGAACCTCATTTCTTAAATTCTTAATAAAGCCCCTTTTGTTTCTGCTTGACTATTAAACGGTTTTTTTGCTAGTGAAAGCTAACGGATGCAGTCCAATTAAATGCAACATACTTCAAGGCTTATGGTTTAAAGCCTAGTCTTGGTTCAGATGTTCTTTTGTTGACCTGTTTTAACTTAATTCCACCAAATAGAAAAACCTTCTCTTCTGTAATATTCATGAGCTCACGGGCCGTTTCATTTCCTGTGCGCAATGACCTGGGCTCTTTCTCTGTGAGGCTGATAATTACTGTCTGAGAAGGATCTCTTTGCCTTTGTGAATGACTTTTCTTTTTTTTCTTCGCCTCATCCATCTCATAAACCACCCTCTGTAAGCACGAAATCCAGACTTTCCATGAGTCTTATGTTGCTTACATCCGCTTATTGGTGAGGTTATAGAAAGATCAGTCAAGTGCCAAGAGGGTATCCCACCAACACGAGGATCGATATTAGAATTGGCCGGCAACCAAATGAACAATCTCTCCAGTTTCTCCTGTCGATATAAAGACAGAATAATCACAGACACATTTATGTCAACCTCCGATGAAACTTGGAGGATCCTGTTTGATTGGTGCACCAAGATCCCTTTCATCGCTTCTCATGCGAGTTGTTTTTGTCTTAAGAGTGAGAATACTACATGCGTATAGCAGCAAACGTGGTTGCCGGGAAGATAAATATTTAGTTATGCAAAGAAGGCTTTTTGTTTTCACCTTTAGTGTGATAAAATGCACTGAATACCATTTGACAGGGCTAAAATAGGCCTTGACGGCATCTGTTTTTATTTTAGCATGGCGGTGGACTAAAACACGCCATTCGTCAAGAGACATTTATGGTTCATTTGTTTGTGTTTCGCTAACTGCCGTCCTCTGATATCATGAGCATAAATCTTTGCTCTTGTTTTAATGTTGAGGTGTTTGCTGTATTATTTTATCCTACGCTGCTTTGCATGGCCTTTCTTGACAGAAATGCATTACTCATTTTTCATTACCCTAGAGAAAAACGGCAGGCTAAATTCAGGACGTAGGGGTGCAGCGAGCGAAACGGTTCAGTCAGTGCCAAAGCAGCTGTGCTGTTAGATTTCACAGTTACGTTTTCACACATTAAAATATCTACTCCAAAGGGCACAGAAGTTTGATTTTTAGGTGCTATTGACTGTCAGCTTTAGGGTTTTTATATGTTGCTGTCATTCCTTCTTAACTGTTTTTGCCATATCAAAAGAAGGTTTATATACAAGCCAATGGTCATCAGGAAGATTCAGATGTGCTGCCATGCAGTCGTATAGATTATTGAATAGTGTTTTACATCTCTGTAAATTTGACCAATAGAAACTTAAAGCAATGTTCAGTTCAGTCCACACACCATGCAATGCGTATCAGTGCAGTATGGCTGTTTGATTTAAAAATGTGTTTCAAATATACAGCTTTCTCTAGGGAACGTAAACTCTCCCAGGAACTCGGCACAATGGGTCTCCAAGGGGCTCGGGAGCGTAAACAATGAAACCATGATCAGACAGCATAATTCCTCGACACACACCACATCCCACGAAAAAACTCATGCCTTTTTAGTGTTGGGGAAAAAAGTCCTGATAGATGCCACCACAGCTCTGTATATATATCAAATTACCATTATAATACTGTGTGATACAGCATACTTTTAAGGGAAGACAGAACTGTTTCGTGTCAAAATAATTGTGCTGTAATTCCTTTCAGATTGCATATGCTGCAGTGGACTGCACAAAGGGACAAAACCATGAGTTGTGTAAACAGGAGGGAGTTGAGGGCTACCCAACATTCAACTATTACAACTATGGGAAGTTTAGCGAGAAATACAATGGGGAAAGAGGGGTAAGTGCTCTGCTCATTCGTGTGATTGATTTGTATTTAAAACAGCGGCCCTATTAAGAAACGCATAAAAATGTGTGAATGTTATTGCATGTGACAGCACATCAAAGTTGTTAGTGTAGATAAATGGAAGCACAAGCACACTTATCAAGCTAAATATTTGTACAAGACAAGCATGGCGTTCAATCTAGTTTCAATTATCTATTTATATATGTATGTGGGTAGTTGACATATGAATGTGTCCTATGGTCTTACGTAAAAATGTAAAAAAAATAGATTTTTCTCATGTTATTTGTATGTCGTAAAGGGTTTTTTGTTTTTACACATTTTATTTCATGGAAGCCCTAAAGGGGTGGTTCTCAACCAGGAGTCCGGGCCCAGTAGGCATCAGTACATTTCCAGGGTCTGCAGGGTTGCTTAAAATACCTTATTATTAATGTATAAAAAGTAAACAAATGATTCTATAATAATTCTAAATTAAAATTCAACAGAAATACAGAAAATCTTTGCCTTTATTTGGAGGCCTTTGAATATTTAGTTGGACAGTGGGGGCCTTCAAGCCAAAAAAATCAATTTAAAAAATGCAGGACGAATGACTAACCATGTCTCTTATCATATATCTACAATACACCTGGGAAAAGTGTGAAAAACGACAGCAAAACAGAAAAGGTCTAGCAGATGTCAGCTGATTTAGTCTTGTAATCTAATCTAATATAATGACATTCATACATTTTACTTGCATTATAGGCAAACATATTTGGGGCCACCTTGATAAATGTTTTTTATATTATGAGGAAAACAGTATTATATTTTTTACTTTATACACTGTCTACTTCTTACAGGAAGCTGGCTTCACTGGTTTCATGAGAAATCTCAGGGGCCGAGACCAAGAGAAAGTGGTCAAGCGGAAGGAGGAGCTCTAATAGTGTGGGAGTGGTTCCTATAAATGGGAGGAGCCTATTATTGCACTGTGACTTGGGCAGGGACATCCCAGCACTGATGCCACAGACTTGAAACCTCAGCTAAAAAGGCTATTTTTTTATACAGCTGTGCCCTTATGTTTGTAATACCAATGTACAACCATCAGACCACTTTTTGTTTCGATTTGTTTTAATTTCCTCAGACATTTTGTGAAATTGTTTCCAAATACTGTGACTTCATTTACTGAAATCCACACCTGAAATCTATGCAACACTGGGCCCTCACTCGCCAGGGTCCCATACGTGTGATGGGTGGCTGGTGTTTAATGGGGAAAACCAGTTATCGCCAGGATACATTGCCGTCACTCCCATTCCAGTAAGGAGTAATAATGTGTACAATCGTATCTGCAAATATTTTTGTTAAAAAAAGAAAAAAAAAAGGAAAAAACACTGTATGACATCATGGTTTTGGGAGTAGAAAAAAAAGGTGGAGAAAGTTGTTGTAGCTGAACTTTGTGGCCTTAAATGTTTGAATAACTGTTGTCCAAATATTTTACTATTTTCATGAAATATCGTACTAGGGCCAAAATACAAGAGCAAATACAAGGACATGTATTCAAGCAAGTAGTTTACGCCTCATGTTTTATTGTGAGTTGTGACAGAATAAAATGACAGAAAATGGCAAAAAAAGAAAACCATTTTAGGTTGAAACAATGTTTCAGAATGAATTCCTGGAAGTTTTATCCATGAGAATTTCTGGGCCCTTCACATTCCATTGTAAATGAATGTTTCTGTTTATTTTAAAAGTCTTTGGTTTAAATGTCTAGTCTGGTTATGTAGTTTCTGATTTACATTGCTGTTCTAGATCTACATTACACATGGACATATCCTCTTCTAAGCATGGGAAGGGTACAATAAGTGATGATGGGAACCATAGATAATGTCTTCATTTATGCGAGAGCGAGATGGGTTGCTTTAAGTTATGCTGAGTGATGCTGATTTACCACCTCGCTGGTTTAAACAGTGTAGTGCCGGAGGATCTGTTTTACTCGCTCTTTGCCAGATGTTGGCACTCTTAGTGATACCGCACCCCTTACCAATATCTCTGTGGCGACTCCACTATTGTGTGTGTGGAAAACTCCCTGCTCTAGGCAGTATACATATTTAATGGTCTTGTAGCGGAACTTTTGTTGTATAATTCAGAAGGTTGGATCGTTTCATTATGAATAAGGTTCTCAGGGATAGCGAAACACAATTGAAGAGCACCATCGCTCATCGTAATTTGCAATCCAGTTGGGTGTGCTCTATTCACGTCGCCGAATTATGACTTGTTTACATGTGTCTTCGGGAGATGGAACACGAAAAAAATCATTGAACAGCAATTTAGTTTACATTTCCTTGCCAAATTTGTGGCAAGAAGTATTGAATAAAACATGAGCCAAGGAACGCTGATGCATAGATGTCAATTATATGCAAGATAATGGCTTCAAGTTCAAAATACTGTCTGGAAGGTTAAATAGGGATCACGTGCTGAATTTGCATCATGTAGCTAAACGTAAAAGGGTCCTGTTGAGGGGAAGAGTACAGATTGCTTGTTTAATAATGGTCCGAAATGACAGATTTATTGGATAAAAGCTTGCACAGATTTGTCTTACTACATGCTACCACTGTCAAGATATGGTTTGTTTGTGCGTTGACATTTTCATCAATATTTGGATGGTCGGGGGCCTTCACCTGGTTCCTCAAAGTTATTCTCTTGTAGAAAGGTCTGCTTTGTCTTATCCCAAAGGTCTGTGGAATGTGGAAGCTACCACAATGCCAAGAAGTCACTGTCGCCTTTATTTTTTTGTGCCCAGCCATATGTACAGTTTTGCTGCATTGAACACAATGCAAAATAAAAGGCATACATTTCCAAGACCCATTGTCAAAATTATTCAAATAATATTTTGTGTACCTATTAGTTGGTAATGAACATACTGCTTTTAAAGGGTTACTTTAAAAAGGGTTAAATTTCCTTATTACCTCATGTCGTTCCAAACCCATAATACCTCTGTTCATATTCAGAACACAAATTAAGATATTTGGGTTGATATCAGAGAGCCATCTGACCCTCCATAGACAGCAACACAACTGGCAGTGATCCATGTCCCTAAACGTAGCGAAAGTGGTTCAGCTTCAATTTCAGTTCAGAATATTTAATAGAAAACAAAAATAACATCATATACTCAACCATTCTTATTCCATGACTTACGCCGTCCCCCATTTCAGAGAACATTACTGGGCAAGTGTACGCTTTCTTCTAGGTGCATCCAGCCGCAGATTACGTACATGCGTGTGCCTTCACCTGGGTGGAAATGAGGCAGATTACGTAAAATGCATTAAACTTTGCTTAAACAGTGCATTGTGAAACTCCCCAAAATGGCAGAAGACGCAAGTCACGGAAGAAGAGTAAATGATGTTGTTTTCTTTGCGTAGCATCGCAAAAGTGAAGTTGGTCCACTGATGTCATATGGACTGTTTTACCGTTGTTTTTGGACCTGGATCATTGCCAGTTGTGTTGCTGTCTATGGAGGGACAGATGGCTCTCTGATATCATCTCAAATATCTTAATTTGTGTTCTGAAGATGAACTGAGGTCTTACGGGTTTGGAACGACATGAAGGTGAGTAATTAATGACTTTATTTTGGGTGAACTAACACTTTAATGTGCAAGAACTTTACATTTCTTCATTTTTTTCAAGATTAAATCTAAACTGAGTTGAAATGGAGTGCTTCACTATTCATTTATTTCCCCAGGGGATGATAAGCTGAAGGTATATATCAGAGAATTTTACAATAGAGATATATAAAATCTTATAATTGAGGCATCACTGTGCTAATATTTTTACCCAGAAAATAATGATACCCACATTGCAACACCAGG
Source organism: Enteromius paludinosus (assembly GCA_032361165.1). NCBI lineage: Eukaryota > Metazoa > Chordata > Actinopteri > Cypriniformes > Cyprinidae > Enteromius > Enteromius paludinosus. The sequence continues at coordinate 14,943,295 of JAUMHQ010000063.1, forward strand.
CACTATGCCAACTTCTGATGTTTTGCACAGAAAGGCAAAAAAAGGTGCAGTTCGCAAGAAATATTTGTGAACTTTTGCTGTTTTTCTTGGTTTGCAGACACCTCGTTTGTTTTCAATTTGAAAAATATTGTCATCAATAAGTCAATATATTTATATATATACATGCTTATTAGATATCAACGTTTCGAATAATGTGGAAATAGGCAATTTTCAGAAGTGCGGCACATCTGACCATCTGAGTTGTTCTTTTGCGTTTTGCTATTTGGGTAAATATGGTAAGAAGTGTCACTGCTTTGTAATGAATGCAAAAATTAGTCTTCCCCTGCTGTCATTTAACACCTCTGCTGTTATGGTGTCCACAGCGGAGTACAACAAATAAATTGCCTGAAGAAACTTGCGAAAACAAGCACTACTGTGCTGTTCCGGAGTAATTTCTTCAAGTAATCAAACTTTTCTGTCAGGTGTTTCTGTTTACGAAAGTCTTCCTGGAGTAATTCTGTCATAATCTCAAGCGAGCTGAGCCCTTTGCCATCTTACTGCACAGGAACCCTTGTAAGAGGCATGAGCTGCTTGCCAGATTGGAAACTCAAGGGATGAGTCATTGTTGGACATTTAAACGGCTTCCTGAGGAGAAACACCTGCTGGTGAAATGCATGTGTTGTCAAGTGCAATATGTGACTGTTTAATGGTTTGGAGAGAAGGATGGGTCCATCAAAATTACACGGAGGAAGCTTACTGAGGGTGCAGGCAATTACTTTTAGCTGGATGCACCCCTACTTGTCAGAACCAGGGGTAAAAGGAGGACAAGAAAATGCTAGCATGAATGGAAGTTAAGAAACAGAAAACTGTTGTGTAATACAGAGTACACTTTGTCTAATTGGGTAATAAAGCGTATCCCATCTCGCTGACCTTAAACATCCAGGAAATGGCGAGGAGCTGTCATAATCCAGACATGGCCTGTCAACCACCTTTCTTTATCACCAGGAAATTGTTTGCCAGTCCAGATGGAATGCAGGCCTGTAATTTGTATCTGTCAAAAATAACACATAGCAACATCATAACGCTGGCATAAAATTGTTTGCTATTAAATAGGTTTTCTGTTTTCAGAAAAAGAGCTGATAATGAAAATACCTTACATTATTCCAATCTTTAAATGAGTACATTAAATGTAATATACAGTACGTCTAGCAGAGACTCAATTTGTGTTAGGTTGAGTGAATCATTCAAGGCTAATTCATAAATAAAGTCACTTGTTTCAACTGGAATGATTAAATGAATTGGTTGAATGAAAGACTTATAGCCACTTATCGGCACCTACCCACCTATCGTCACTAGTTGCTAAAATGATACATTACAAGATGTACATTCATATCCTACCCATAATTCAATTTGTATGACCCTAAAGCCTGATATATTATTTTCTTTATATTCAACAGTGTAAACTGTCTCATTACTGTTGTAGAGCATTTGTTTCAGATTCTGAAATGATCTGTTCGTTCAACACAGCCCTTTCAGCTTGGCGGGAAAAAGAACATCCCATGGAAATATTCAATAATACAAGTCACTGGGACAAATCTCTCAGTAACAGAAGTCAATGGCATAAATATACCCCCCATTATCTTTCCTGGAGAAACAGAGATTTTACTCCACCCTCGCTCTGAAAGCAATAATCAAAATGATGTGCAGCACTTGCCTAGAAATCCATACAAACTCATTCTCTCCTTGTTTCACAGATATGGCAGTAAAAAAAGAAAAAAAAGGGGGGGAAGCATGTTTTCTCAGCAGCAGAATAAGAAAATTCCACTTTTGAGCCTTAATTGGGTTTAATGAAAAAGACGCCCAAAGGCTGTGAGTTAGCATTGCTCGAAATGCATTATAATTCTGCTGTTGTTTTAAATCATCCATAAAATTGATATTTCTACCGGATCAGTCATTACAGGAGTGCTTTAGGGATGAATGAGCATTTGGCAGGAGGCAGCGTTTCCTAAAGTGATGTCTATATCCGGTATACCCAACCCACTGAGGTTGATCTTTTACTCTTCCATATGCTGCTGCAGTATTTTCAGCCCACTCCATATCCTGTCAGTATGAATGACAACATCTTCACTTGTCACCCTGACACTCATGCACTAAATACATAGCTTTAGACTGCCAGCTATTCATCACGCTGTCCGTGTAGAGAACATCAAACCTCTATTGCATGGCTCACACTGCATGCTGTGAAGTGCTTGTTTCCAGGAGGTCACTTTAGGCCGAAGAGCTCTCGGTTTCATCCTTGTAAAAGACCTTTCATTCAGAAGTGTGAGTGATGAATCAATCTGAATGATTCACATAGGCTAAAAGATCATGGGTTTGTGACTTTAAACAAACAAGAATCCTATATTTAAAATCGAAGCAAAAATTGAGTTTTGTGTATTTTTTGTGTATGTCATCTAAACATCAATGTTTGCAATTTCATCTGATGTTCTGATGTTAGTTCATCTATTCTTTTGTGACTGAATTCAATTACATATTCATATTACATTAAACATAGCAAGGCTTTTTCATGATTAAGTTATTAAACTTGGTTTATTATAGTAGAAAAGTAAAATTAAACACTTGCAGTAAGATGACAAATACCATAGTAGCTAAATATGAATCCAAAACGGCATAATATATCTATTGAAGAAACAGTGATATTTTGCACCTCTGCCTCACTATTTTATAACCTGTATTTGCACTTTCCAATATAAATAATACACACAGTATGCTAAGTGCTTAGCCTATGATCTCATAAAACAATAAATAAAGTCAAACAGGAGACAATCTACAGTAATGTGACACACCTGCATTCAAAAAATCACATCTTAATTTAGCACATTTAGTAATGTAATAGTAATATAATGCAGGCTGTGTATTCCAAGAACCATTATTTTATAAGACCTTAGTGTCACATCCAATTTCCCAAGACGAATAAATGGGTTACATTCTGTCTGGTTTAATGATGTTCACTTTAAAGTGACCCATAATGCTTCTCCTCCAGCCACGTCACACAGACTCGTCTCACACGCGTCCGAATGTATGCCGAACAAAGCCGAAGCTAAGCCGAACTACGACGAAGATGAGACGAAATCGGCCGAAGCGGTATCGAACGCGAGCAGAAGCATCTGCTGTGAGACTTGCAGGAAGAGCTCAGCGATCACGATAGTATATTCGCAAAATATCTCAAAAAGGAATATAATGTCTTAATGCATTTTAAAACGGCTCATGTCAGTAGGTATGTACAGCTAAAAGTGACAACGCATACACTAAGAGTCGTTTAATATCATGCCGCTAACAGTCTTGCTATGGTAGCAGTGACAGCTACTCCACATCACTCTGTATAGCTGCAATGTGAATGTTTAACGATTTGCCTTTTTAGTTAAAGTATTATAAGGCTGTATAATTAGATATGTGGCTTTACAGTGCCTAGAACAATCGGCAGATGTGATCTGTTGACACGCTTTTAGGGATCATGCTAATGTTATTGTTAGCCTAGCACAGTGTGCTCCAGATTTCATGAGTCTGCATGAGTAATAATTGGTTTTATCAATGCTTATTTCCTGCTAATTTAGTTTGTGCTTTTGTATATTATATTCTTTTTTTTTTTCTTGAGTGAGTGGGTGTGTGTAATTCTCTGCACTGAGCGATGGTTGTCTCTCATTGTCCCAGGTGCCCACTGAGCTGCCTGTAAGATGTCTACGGTGCTGTTTGCGTCTGTGGTGAGAGTGAGGGACGGTCTACCACTCTCAGCCTCCACAGACTATGAGCAGGATAAAGGATTTCAGGAGACTAAGAAACATCTCAAGGGCCTGTCTAAAAAGCTCAGCCAGTTTCCTGACCGCTGCTCACTCAGATCTGGCCTTTATAACATCAAGTGAGTTATCAGTGCAGTGAAGCAGATGTGTGTAAAACTGAGCGCCTTTATTGGTTCAGTTTTAAATATACTGTGTTTTATTTGCAGTGTAGCACGCTGGAAATGCATTTATAATTTTAGACATTCTACTAACTGTAGGTAACTTTATATAAACAAATTGTCTACTAACCATCAGAGTGGACTGTTAGGGTAGGAGTTTTTTTTTAAAGGTGCCATAGAATGCATTGAGAGAATATTTTAAAT
>JAUMHQ010000063.1:14991007-15004863 GCA_032361165.1 Enteromius paludinosus
CAGTGAAAACAGTTATATTGAGAATTAGGGTGCATTGAATAACATTATGTGACCACAGAGAAGCAGATAATATGACATACTGACGTAATGAATATGCAAATTGATATATGACGTCATCTAGCAATCTAAAGCGGGTTTTAAATCGGATGTGAGGAAGGTTTAATCATTTTTTGTTATTAAAATTGAAGTTCCTGTTTCAAAGTTTACAGATAGATGGCTAATGTGTGATCCATTGATATGTTCAGTGTTCATGGAAACTGTTTAATAAACACTTCTGGCACTTTCTTTTTGAGCCTCTTGATTAGTTTTGTTTTTTATGTAAATGATTCAATAAATACCGTACCGTGCCAATCATACTGAGGTATTAACATACCGTGAAATTTTGATACCGTTACATCCCTACTTAGTATATTTCTTTTGGTATCTCTTGTCCAGTGCCAATCATTTTCTCAAATCCCTCTTTGCTAAAAGTTCGTTCACACCTGAGGTGAATATATCTTGCTATTTTCCGTGTAGTTGGACGCTTGAACATTTCGAATTTACGCCGGTTTCACACTGCACGCGTCAGCAGGGCATAAACAGAGCGTATAAGAACGCTGGAAAATACGACAGAAAGATGCTTGTCTATAGCCTGCTGCTGTACGAGCTGCTTATGCGTGCAGTAAAACCAGCGTGTTTAACGCGCCGCTTAATTCAGGATGTCTAATTGTGTCTTTGCATTGACTTAACATATAAATCACTCGCGCTTAACGTTTAATTCGCGTCTGGTGTGAACACAAGAATGAATGTCTTGTTACGTCCACGAATGCATTTATTTATTTAATATAATCACACAGGCTGACATCGCAATTGCGATATGATTAATCGTGCAGCACTATCACAAATTATATTTTACATTTCCAATTGAATAGTTTCTTGCCAATTACTTATATTTCAAATATTACACTACATTTTCCAACAATATATCCAGTGAACAATCACACAGCTGAAGGGCAAGCATTTGAAATGTTGTTTTCATAGCAACGGCTGTCGTTGATGTTGAAAATATATCCTCTATTTTTAGACTCATTATAGACATAATGGCTTTGGCTAATTCACATGTTTCACCTTTTGAGCGCTTATGGATTACGGTCGCAGGGGACAAGCGTTGGGACAGTGGGTAGTATTGTTCAGGTCCTCTGAGCCCCCGTTACTGAGCTCAGGCAAAGCTGCTAATGTGGAGCACAGCTAACCAGACAGCGCTAAGCCTGGGCATGAGAATTTGAACCTCACATAGGGTCTTACAGAGTACACAGTCAGTCTACAAACCATGCTAATGACATTCCTCAACTTTATAGTTTAGACTTAGCGCTTTTAAGAGTACAAACTGTTTGGCAAACATTAAAAGAGATCAAATAATCTCAGAACGTAAATTCGTAATTTTATAAACACGGATTAATTTATTTTAGTTGCAATGTCAACACTCATTTGAAAAGAAAAAAATAAATAAATTAGAACTCCGTAAAGCCAAGAATGCAAAACTTAAGCTATAAATTACATTAAACTAGAACATCTGTTATTAGCAATAGCATCCACATCACCAAACGATAAAGCGTGTCTGTCTCTTTAAATTCTCCAGCTTATTATAGCAGGATGAATTCTGTCAATGTGCTGGAAAAAATTCTTCTGAAAATCATTCCAACGATATGATTTCTCTGTGCCTTTTCTGTTATAATTATGGTGTGGAGTCTGCTATTCTTCAACACTGAGAATGATTTTTTAGAACTATACTGTTATCTTTATAGTTACCCTGCTTGGTGTGAACGGGCCTTTATTCTCACATCTGTATGTAAACATGTCAACGGCATGGAAGTTTAGACCCAATTAGTTTTATAAACAAAAAGTTAAAATAAAGCGACTTCCATTTCGAATGCCATACTGACTGTTTTCGCTCAGTTTTGCTGAAGAAAAGAGAAACACACAGCAGTGTTTCGTTAATGAATGAATCCACGTTTTTGAACCATTGCTCATTCAGTCATCTGGTTCCTTTGTAAGACCTTTGTTCAGCTTCAGGAAAAACAATTAAGACATTTTTGATTAATTCAGAGAGCTTTCTGGCCCGCCCATTGACAGCAAGAATCCCTACATGACCAAAGGTCAAAAACGTACTGTAGCGAATTTTATTTAATTAATAAATCATAAATTTACAAAGCTACCAGTATATTTTTTGTAAGGAAAAACAAAAGATATTTTTAATCAATTCATCTCCTCTGCAGCACCCTATAGAACCAATCTGGAGAGTACCACTTGGAAAGTTGTCCTAGTCGTCTTTGGATTTTAAACGAAGATAAGATCAATTAGTGATTCTCCGCACACCTGACATAAGAGAAACTATTTTATATTGAAACAATACAACAACTCAAACTTCACCACAGATCAGTTTATGACAAAATACCACTGATAAAGACTGAAACACTGACACAGGTAAACTGTAAACTATGCTGGACATTTACTACAACACACTAAAAACACATTTCCCACATTCCATTGGCCAGTATCTTACATATGGTTTGTTCACTTTTGCCTTAAAGTTTCTAATGTTGTCCTAATATAACTCAAGTAAATATTAAATTCAACCCTAAATCTCTCACACTGCTTCCCTAATTGCAAGATTTCTCCAAAATGCAAATTGTTGGCTTTGAGACAATGGAAAGAGCAGCCAGGAGGGCCAGGCGAGCAGGGGGAGCAGAGGGCAGGAGTGGGCTAACAGCCAGATTGGTCCCACTGAGCCAATGTTTCCTTCATATGTTCAAGTCCTGGCACCATCCTTTCTACCAGTTCACATGTAACCAGGCAACTGAACGAGTACAAGTGCTCCTATTTAATGGAGAAGGAAGGGAGTTTTATTATAACAAGTCAGGTGACTGAATCCATTCAATTGAGAAGACCAAATGATCATGCCATCTAACGGTTTGCCAACAGATCTGCACCTAGTATGTGGAAAGAAGTGTTGCTAATAGATTATTTTTTTTAAGTATAATACATTATTAAAAGTTATAATAGTTTGGACATTTGCTACAAAAAAAAAATGTAGAGGATGGATCTCTTGGAATTAGAATAACCCTGCTCTAAAGTTTACTCCCAATTCCAATTGCTACATGAGCTCCATATATGGCAGGGTTGAGAATTTCTCTCTTCACTAAAGTATGATTTCATTCGACTCTCTTTGTGTATCTTTTAGAGTTCACTGCTGGCGAAACATCAGAGTGGGATGGTTTTAACACAGCCTAATGATAACCACAGCATACTGGATATTTAAGGATATCCCTTGACAAAAGAAAAATAAATTAATTGCATATCTCCATATGAATTGAACATGAAGATCATGTGAAATTTAATTAAAATGAAACTTAAGTATCCATTAGAGGTCAAAAAACATGCTGAATTCTGGTTTTCATAATTGCACTAAATGAACACGTCAACTTGACAGCTCTAGTTTTTACCTAACTCCTACCTAAAAGGTCTAAGATTCCAGTTTTTCCTCCCACTGGAGTCTTGACTATTTGCAGAGGCTCTTGCTACCCAAGGCCGCCAAAGTGTCATTCAGTTGCCTTGGCAATCGCTTCTTGAATACACTCAGGTTTATCCTCTGAGGCTGATGTACACACATATGCACTTCATTTCGGAATACAGCACAGATGCCATCTAAATATGAGACCTCATTCCAATTTGACATCTCAGAACAGCCAAGCGACAGGGTGGAATGCAAAACAATTAAAAATAAAAGTGGAAAAGGTCAAGAAATCAAATACTGAATCAATGCGTTCCAAATAAAAGAGAGAAAACAATCAAATAAGATGAACATGAACCTTTGCTTGGTAAAAAAAAAAAATTTCACCCTGATATGAATGAGCGATTAAATCTCATTTGCAGTTCAGCCCATCTGATGTGAATAAGCCATTTAATTCTTTCCCGTAGCTTAAATGGATGAAAACAAACTAGACAGAAAGTCCGGAAGAGCGGAGAATTAAAACAAGAACATTTCCTGAAATGGTATGGCATTTAGACACGAAGAACATGATGTTTCCTGTGCGTGACTCAGCTCTGGTGTTAAACGATGTCAGATCTACTCTTCTGTTGGAAGATAAATCAGGTGCAGTGGATTTATTGAGACACAGCTAGGTTCCAAACGCTACTGTTCTTCATTGAGTAAAACAGAATTGACTTGGAAATCTTTCTCTCGCTCGTTATTCTGCACAAGGACCTTAAAATGCAAGGAGGAGAGGAATGCAAAGTAACATAATTCCTCTCTTTTGCAATAATTACCATAATGGCACTAAAATGATGTCTATTCATCAGCTTAAAATTGTCACCCATAATTCATTTCACTATCCCATCCACTATTTCAACCCTTTCGTACTGTAACCGGCAGAATGCTGCATCAGTGCTGCTCTCCAACCTATTAATTGCACGGGTTTTATGACTGTCAGTCATTTTCAACAAGTGAACAATTTGCAACCCCAATAAAGCAGGATTTAGAGATGTAAAAATCTCGACACCAAGGCTAAAATAATGCTGCATGATTTGAAAAAAAAAAAAAGCCTTTTTCAGGGCTGCACGATTTGGCCACAAAACGTGTGATCAAAGCAATTTGACAATTAACAATAATAAGTAGAAGTAATTGTTGTAGTAATAATCATTGTGTGATTACTATTAAAAATAGTTACTACTATAATATTTCAATGTAGCCTACAATAAAAAACACAGTACAACTATAAATTTATAATACTATTATTTATGGCTTTAATTATGGTTGATTTTCATTTCAAAACAATATTTCATAGCACTTTTACTCTGGCAGAAAATCGCCACCTGATCCCATGTTGACTCAGAAAACGTATTTTGGTTAGGGCTGGACGGTTAATCGAAAAAGTAATCAAAACCAAAATTCAGAACCTTTTCAGACGTCCTTTTCCGGCTATTTCCACTATTAAACATGTTAATACTTTCCCTGGGGTTGCCTGGTTCGCAAAAAAAACAAGCCTGATTTCAATTCGAAACTAGACCGATTTACATCATTTGTCCCATCTGTCAAAAATCACGTTTTAATCATTGCTTTAATTAAACAGACAACCTGTGACAGCAGCATGAATTAGCATCCATAACTGTTCTAGGTGTATTATGGTAAGGCAAGCTCTAGAGCACGTCCTAAATGAGTTACGGAACTTCCCGGGTCTACCAGCTCGAAAAAAACGATTGTCATAAGGATCAGAAACAATATAAATCATATATGTAGATCATGCATGTAGATCTTGTTTTGACTATTTTAAATCTGATCGTGACGAAGTCGGTTAGTCAGTGACGGAGATGCCTTTACAGACACAGAGTAATGTCATTGATAGATCTGATAACCTTGCAAAATGAATATGCATGTGCATGTACGTGCACGTGATCTAGTATGTGCATATATATATTTAAATAACTATATATGTAGCCTAAATGTATGCATGTGTGTGTGTCTGTTCTGTTTACTGAATGCAATTTCATTAATTCATACAATTATTTACAGGTGAAAGAATATGATATCTGAATGTATTTTGCTTGAAAATGCTGTACTTTGATAAAAAAAGCATTTTTCCTCAGTTTGTCGTCCAAAATGTTATATTTCTGATGAAACCTATCTGTATTTAAGTGATGATAAAACATGAACGCATAAAGATAGAATGAAATGTTCTTTATGGTTTGAAAGCAGAGGCTAGGTTCTTCATTTTGATATATTATAGGTTCATATATGCATAGCAAAAAATATTCTGAAGGCTGTCAAATGTAGGAGAAAACCATCAAAATGCTGGCGGTAGCTGGCAGCGTTGTTAAAAACTCTGACGAGGAAAGAGTTAAAAACATACTACCGTGTGTAGTCAGGTGGGTCCGTCTAGTCAGTGGCATGGACAGTGTTTGGCAAGCTACTTATAAAACGTAGTGAGCTAAGCTATCAGTTACTCAACATTGAATTAAGCTTAACTACACTAAAGCTACTACCCTGAGAAATGTAGCAAGCTAAGCTACAGCAACATGGTAAAAGTAGTTTAACTACATCTCAGCTTTATTTTTTAATTGAACCAACTTTAAATCAATGCTACCTTAGTGATAATAAATGTCATTCAAATAGATAGGCACGCATAATTGTGCAATTATCTATTTAACAATTAACAAACCAATTTGGCAACAAAAACAAACAGAGTGTGTATGGATTGTAATCTGAATGCATGCATATGTGTAACTCAGTGCAGCTTAAACCACAGGACAAACCACATTAATAGAATTATAAACTAAAGTACCAACATGGCAAAAAACTGACCGTTGTCTCAGTCAGCGTCATGAACTTCTCGAGGTACGGCCACGGCGACTCCCCCCTCGGGATCAATTCCTCTCTGTCCTCTGCCATCTTTCCTAAAAGTGTTCACCCAATCATGTCACGCGTCCGGTGCAAAAGGTGGTGCTAACACCAAAAAGCTCATTGCCGACCGCAGTAAGAAGTCACTGACATTAATGCGGATGCATTGCCCCGTGTATGGTGGTGGCGTCATATACTGATCTAGGATCAGTGATCCGTAGCATTTGTATTTCCGATTTGTGCTTAAGCGTCAGAAATGCTTGGGGAAATGTAACGTTAGCTTGTTCGGACGCTACCGCACAACTCAATAAAAGAGCTTCGCTACTGAAAAGCTATTTGATTCGGAAAACAGCGATGTAACCAACACGCTACTGAGAAATGTAGTTAAACTAGTAATGTCACTACTTGTAGCGACGCTACTGCCCATCATTGGGCATTGATAATAACAATATTCAATAAATTAGCAAACAGTTTGTTTGATTCAATTTTTTTAAAAATCAAAGATAAAAAAGGGCAAATAAAATAATCATTTATTAATGGTAATCGTGATTTTGAGTCACATTATCCAGCCTTTAGGACCCCAATCGGGGTCTTCTAATCAGGATGTTTTGTGCATAACCTTAATAAGAAATATGCAATATGAATCAGTAAATGCTTTGAAAGTACATAATGAATTCAACACTGTTTCCTGGCACAAACTAAACCAATCCATGTTATGTGAGATTTAATTTAGACCATAATATATTCGTATATCAGATCTGAGCACCCGTGGCCTTGTTTCAGTCACCTGGACTTGCAACGGCCACCCTGTGATTAGCACAAATATCGTGTTATATTAACAAGCATATGGGCTCACAGAATGAAGCCACAGCTAGACAGCTGGGATATTGTTTCCCTGGATTGAGCTGCTCTGGTCTTTCCATGTGCCACAAACGCTCGCTGTTGTATTCATGGAATTCACAAAGTTCAGTGCTTGGATCCGAATAACAGCTGTTACTGATACATGTGAGAGACCCGTGAACCTCGTTTTGCTTTGTCCAGCTTAATCACTTAAGGCAAGCTAGAAAAAAAAAAAAAAAGCTATAAGCAGAAGCAAATAGGAGCCCGAGGAGAACCTACGTCACAGGCTAACACTCTTTAAACACATCCCTGAGGACCGACACGATGAGGTCATCAATTTTCCACTTTGTTTTAATGCATCCGAGTTTTTTTTTTTTTGTTTTTTTTTCCATGACTTTAAATGGACTGGTAAGAAACCCATTTGAGGCATGCTGAGTGCTACAGTAGTGTATGTGTGAATCAAAGCATTACACAAATTCTGCACACTTTTCTCACATTTTCTGAGTTAATAACGGTGTTGAAATCTTCAGAATTCTGTGGAATGGTTTATTAAATATGGCAAAGCGTTCAAAAGAGCTTAGAGTATTACACTCTTAACCGCAGAGGTTATCAAACGGGCAAAATATTTAGCAAACAAACACAAAAAAATAATTTTGTGGACATAACCAGAGTTAATCTTACTGCATGCGGATTTTATGCAGGCCTAGACGTTCATAGTACAGGGTGACAGCAGAATTCACAACACTGCATGTGTCTAGGCTATTTTTGGTAACACAATGAATAAGCTTTATCACATCCATGTAAAGTGTTACAGAAGCAAAAGGAGGAAAATGAGCCTTTAGCTTGTCCTCAAAAGGTTGTACACTTCTAAAGGTGCTTCCCGATGTCATGGAAGAATCTCTTCTGTCTAAATGGTTCCCTAAAGAATCTTAAACATCTGAAGAAGCTTGCTTTCTTTGTGGTGGAAGAAGTTTTTTTTTTACATTTTAAAAAGGTGGGAGTTTCTTTAAAGAGCCTTTAACTGAATGGTTCTTTGTGCAACACCAGTGTAAATGATTAGAAATAGCTCATTTTTGGCATAACAACTCGAAAGGATAGTTCACCTATGGCATTTTTATCATCATTTACGAACCCTCATGTCATTCCAAATCTGTATGACTTTCTTAAAAGGTCCTTGGGAAAAAAAACAAATAAAAAAAACAACAAAAAAAAGAGATTCAGTGCCCCTTTGAAATTGTACAGAAAGGTTTAACATTGATGAGAGAGTGGGAATGATGACAAAATGTTCATTTTTGGGTGAACTATCCATTTAAATCCTCTTTGCTGCATTCCTCAAGTGCTCCAGGACTATATTTCACAGAAATGCTGTCATGATGGGGGGGTCGTGGGGCTGTCAGCTGGGGCTTGCCATAAATTTATAGTTATGAGTTCTTCCATGTCTCTCTCAGGATGTAGACTAAGAGCTGGAGAATTTCATCATGCTTGCCACAGTCACACTGAACGTCTGTGTCCCCGGAGGCCTATAGCACACTTAAGGACCTATAGGGCTGATCCGTCTGCTCCAAATGGGGCTCTTGCTATCCATTTGATATTAACAGAGTAAACTAAACCCAACAAAGCTGTGCGCATTGATAACAGAGACAAATGTGGATTCCCATTTCATATTGAATTAAAGTTTGCCGTTCAGTTTGTAGAGATACTACAAGAGAAGACTGTAAACCTCAGTACGCTTCAAAATGAGCCTTCAAAAGCACTTTAGAGATATTAAATACTAATTAAACTGAGAAATATGAACAGAAAAGGAGCCTTTAAAAACTGCTACTATGAAACGCAGATTTTGTGCCTTGTTGTTAATTAAGAATGATATGAATATGGCACACCAGCAAATTTATCAGTTACTGGATAGTTGTAATTCTTGCTCATCAAGCCCCGAAATTTGGGTTTATTTGCTATAACACTAAGTAGATTTTTATATATATTATATATATATATATTACATGTTTTTTGTCATGAAGCACTGAAGTTACAATTTACATTTACTTATTTTATTAATTGTCATACTACCAAATGTGTTAAATGTAAGCTATGTGGCATAACACATCTAATGGATGTGCTCACCCTTAAAGGGTTTACGCACACTTGCTGCAAGAAAACGACAGATAAAGTATAAAAGCATTGTTTTGATGACTTTCCTATTTTTCAGAAAAAATGCTTAAAATCCAAAACAAATAGATAACGGTACAGTACGTCTGTCCAGAATGTTTTTTTTCTGATAGTGTGTAAGAAAACGGGGGGAAAAAAAGGAACTGACCGACAGTGTTTTGGCCCAAACTTTCCCGCTGGGATTGACTGGGTTGAGATTACAGAATATTTTTACAACCATCTAAACACGTGATTTGTTAAAAATGGTTTCAGATTCTCTAGAGACACCAAAACTGAGTGTGGGAGTCTAAAAACTATGGGAGAGTCTTTGAAAACATGGAGTTTCACATGTAAAGCTTTGACTACATTAAAAAAAAAACAAGCAAGCAAAGAAAATTAAATTTAGCTATAAAAAAAAAAAAGAGTTGCTGATGACATTGTCCAGTTAATAAGACCTGCTTCTTTTTTGCTCGACCCTGTACATCACTGTCATTATCAAACAACCTCCCACAGCTCACATTCACACCTCACATCAAACCAGTACCCTGCAGAAGCATGAACCAGACCTGATATTATTATTAGTGACATACCGATGTAGACCGGTCAATAAATTCAACAATATTAAGCCATTTTGAGATCGATGTCTAGCAGCTTCAACACAAATATTACCAAAAACCTGGTCAATGTACAATGCACAATTTCGGTTTCTAAATACTTTTAGTATGTGTTTTGGCACTGGTGAGATTTCTATATAATAATAAGTGAGAAATTAATTTAGTTTTAAGTCGACTTTTCTAAATTGCATTGCACTACATGACAAAATACTTCATGGTGAAGCTGCAATAATGTGGGATGAGCAACTGATTAGCGGCTAAGCAGCCTTTCACTGTGTTGTGAAGAGAGCTGAATCACTGACAAGCCTCTGCTGGGCCAACATTGCGGCAGACATGAACATATTTATGGTCTGCTATTAATCTTTATGCTATAACTGGATGACAGTTTTATATATATATATATTAAAAAGCCACAGCAGTAATCTGTTGTCAGAGGGGCAAAAACTTTTAATATGTAATATTGGCAACCTTGGGTATTTTTTTGTCTAATTATCTTGATGATTAAATTTCTAATATATATAATTTATGATTAATTTTTGTATGAAAAGGAAATACACAGAGAATAAAATAAGTATATATATTTTTCTATTTACTTCACAGCTTCATGCTGCTGCATGAGCTAATTTTAGCGAGGTGGGCAAAGATTTTCAAGATTACAATGGCATATCAAGGTTCAACATCAGTGATGCTGTAGACATGTCTAAAAAGCTTCCATCAGCTTCTATTAGTGCTAGCTCTGGAGCTTTATAAACAAGGCCAATTCTAAAAGGTTTTCTTATATGACTGAATAGTTGACTAGTACACACGACTAGTCATGTGGTCACTTATAACAACAAAATGACTTTGGCAGCAACACTACAAAATATAATTGTCAACCTTAAAGATCATAAATGTTCATTTAGCAAACAGAAGGTGATGCAAGATACATCCACCTAACTTTCCTTTTTAACAGTGATGCAATTCATGGCATGCAAATCAGTTTCTTTAGAACCTTCATGGCATAATCTCATATACTTTCTATAAATATTAATTCAGTTGGATGATAAAAAGAGGAGGGAGAAAAGGTACATTCAAGGCAAAGGGTAGCAGAAGCTCACATTAAATTTTCATCACAGCAGTTTGAGATGAGAAAGAGCTTGGCCTTTCTTCTCTCGCACTGAGGGAGTGGATCATTCATCCACATTACATACCATGTCCACATCTAAGAATACGAAAAACATCACGCTATGAAATATAAATGTAAAAACTTTAGAAATGTATCAATTATTTCATTTTAAAAGGGGAAAAGTCCAAACCCACACTTTTGACTCGTGATAGCATACTTGATCTGCACTGTAAGAGTTCTTACATTTATTTGTAAAAAGCTGACAGCTATACCAGAAATTCAGGGGAAGCATATTGTACATTTCATAATGTATAACCAGGGGCCGGTTGCATAAAAGATAAAGACTAGTCTTAAAAGTTAGTCAGATAAAAATTTTTTTAAGACTGGTCATAGTTTTTTTTTTATTAGGTTACATAAAAATGTAGATTAGTCTAAGTTGAATCCAAAAAATAAAACTGATTACCAGCTCTTAAGACACTGTCTTAACATGAAAGCTAAATTTATGCAACTGGCCCCAGGTACTTCGATTAATAATGTAATGTTAACATACGTGTACCAAGCTACTTCAATGACCAAAATCTTCTTTTTACTTTGATACATGTGACCCTACAAACCCCTTTTGATGAATCACAATTAAACGTAAGTGACCTGTCCATAAAACATGACAGATACTCATACAGTATTTAGTGTATACAGTGAACAGGGTCTTATGTACAAAGACCAAACTGCAAAGTAACACGCAACACTAAAATAATGCAATAAACATTTACTAAATAACATTAAAAATAACCAAAATTAAAAACAACAAATTATTGACAAAAATATATTCATGGAATACAAAGATCAGTCATAAGGATACTTTTTTTTTATGAAATCTGAATAGATAAGCTTTCCATTGATGTAGACTATAGTTTGTTAGGATAGGACAAATTTCAACCGAGATGCAACTATTTAAAAATCTGGAATCGGAGGTTTCAAAAACAATGAAAATATTGAGAAAATCACTTTTAAAGTTGTCCAAATTAAGTTCTTAGCAATGCATATTACTAATCAAAATTACATTTAGATATATTCACGGTAAGAAATGTACAAAGCATCCTCACGAACATGATCTTAAGAGCCTAATGACTTTTGTCATAAAATAAATATTTACATATAATATTTATATAGATCATTTTAACTCATACAATGTATTTTTGGCTATTGCTACAAATACCACTATTATGGTATGTTTTGTAAGATTAATAATAACATTTATTAAATGTACTACCAACTCAATTGAACTTTTTTCTTCTTGTATTGTAACATTACAGAATAACCAAGATCAACTGTTCACTTATAATGAACCTTACAAAAGCAGTGGTCCTGGAGACCCATAACTCTCCAATCTTAAGCCATCTTAACACATTTCTCAGTTCACGACTGCTAAAGCCATTATTAAAAAAGCATTTATTACACCCTTTCTAGTGAAGCATGTCAAGAAAAGTGTCCCATCTCACTCCAACAGCAAGCAACTGCTAGAGTGAGAATCAAATCCCCGAAATGTTTGTGACATCAAACTCGAAATCTGTTCCTTAGACACTAAAACCTGGTTATTTACTAAACAACGGCATCTGTTATGTAGGCGAGCTTATTATTTTTGCGCAAAGACCCATTTTATAGCATCTTCTTAGTATAATTAAGGCAGCCAAGAGGTTTTCCCACCCATAGCTTACCTGAAATTTTTATTAGACTAGATCTGGTCCACTGAACATTTATTTACATTTCTAACCCTGAAAGAAGAGGAGCACATACAAATTTGATTTGATCTTTCCTGACAACATAAAATCCTCTCACACAGAAAAGGACACAAGCTACAACGACAAGCAAATAGCAGTTAAATTCTATATCAAAATGATTTGAATACAGGCAGAAAAGCTATTTGCCTGCCATTAAGTGTGCAGAAGCATATCGGGTTGCTCTTCCGTGTTACTGTTCCAGAACTCTTACTTCTGCTCTTCGAGGAATTAAAATATCAGTACGGTTGATACTCCTCAAACATTTAGCAAGTAAATGTAGCCTAAATTTCTCATGTAAAGCCCCATGATCTGGAATAAGTTGAATCACACTTCTCTTTTGTTCTGCATTAGTGAAGTAGCTGATAGAAATGTGGTTATCACATCTAAGTGTTTCACTGACTAGCCATATGCTCCTTTTTGACTTGGTGTCACTTCCTGGATCGCTGCCTGTCAGAGCTCTTTGGGCTGTGCTACCGAGCTAAATTCTTCCTTTAACATGATTGCACTAACAAGTTCTGGAATATATTTTGACTACAAAAGTTTGAATGTTCTAAGTAACACATTGTGAGAAACATTTTATTCCTGATTACAATGTACAAATGAACATGGCCAGCTGGCTTCCCTCCAGTATCCCTTTTACAACAGTGACAGCCCTATGGAAAGGGTTTGGACAACTTTTGAAGACTGTTCAGGAAGCTGTCTGTAAAACTGAGCAATGATGCAAACATGGAACTGGCTTAGAGACCTAGGATTTATTTCTAGAGAGAAGAGGGCATCTGCTTCTGATCACACTAAATGACTTGCTAGTAACAAAATACTGAACTGTTCAAGTCCATCAACTTTCCTCAACAAGAAAAATGTTAAAGACCCAAATATGGAATAGTATTTATTAGTATTTTAAAGGAATAGTTCACCCAAAAATGAAAATTATTTGCTTACCCCCAGGGCATCCAAGATGTAGGTGACTTTGTTTCCTCAGCAGAACACAAACGAAGATTTTTAAC
>JAUMHQ010000063.1:15004984-15018963 GCA_032361165.1 Enteromius paludinosus
AAGCATTTCTGGGAACCAATATCAGAAAAAAACTGAAAAAGGTTGATGAGGATTTCTGGTTCCCAGAATGCTTTGCATGAGGAAGGTATTAATGGTTTTATTCTGTACAGATAAAGTACTTTTTAATTCATTTATCCTTGAACAAACTGTTGCCAATAAATTTGATTTTACAGTAGATTCCTGGCATCCAGCTGCATGATTACGGCCTATCTTTTTACAGTGAACATAATACTTGTTTATTTAAAAATATTTAATAAAACAAAAAGTAAGTCACAGTGTCATTTTGAGAACTGGTAATTAATGGCTGTCGTTCTGGATAACACCAGTCTATATGCAGCTGTTAGGATTTTGAGAAACTATACATGTCTCACTGTACACCTTGTATGTTTTTAAAGGCATTCAAAAGAAAGCATTTATCGAGGGCCACTAAATATTTGTTGGAATGACATTAGAATTGTACGCTAGCTTTAGTGGGCCACTTGCACAGCAGGTTGGCACTAAAATGATATGAAAAACATGTTGACTATTACATTTTTTTCAACCTGTCATGTACAATTATTAAATTAGTGTGTATACATGATTTGACACTATGTGGGAATAACAAACACACCAAAATTTGTAGGCGACAGTGAGGCCCATTTGTGAAAGCAAAGTAGAAAGAGATGGGTGACAAATGAACGAGAAACAGAGGGTGGTTCTGCAATAAAAATAACATGCGGAGTTTGGTTTGAATCAGGATGCATTCCAGAGTCTCTACAGAAATAATCGGCTCCATGTGCGACACATCTTGCATTTATCTTGTGTGAAAGCATTAGAGAAGATGATAGTTGTCGCTATATATATTAACAATGAAAGGTTCCACTGTGGGCCAGTATTGAAGTACCACAAGTGTTCATTTCATGTAATTAAACAGTGGAAGAGTTTCAAAGATTATCATGAAATTACTCAATTAAGTCAACAAAAATGGTTTTCTGTATACAACTATCTGTTGTATACATGAAATACCAATAAAAATCCAACCACACGGGATGAGAACAGCAGAAATCTAACATGCTTTCTGCTTTTATTTAGGGGGTAATTTCAGTACTAAAAGCACGAAATGCAACTGCAAACATTTTTAACAAAATCTTTTTTTTTTTACATGCTCCTGCCAGTCAATCTATTAACAGCATAATATACTAATACACTATTGTTCACACAGCGTCACATGATCATTGTTATGTGCTAATTTGGTACTAAGAATGTACAGTAAGCATTTTATACAGACATATATTCTATAGAGTTTGTTTCTTAATCTGAAAACATTTGAAAAATAATTTATAAATAGCAAAAAATCTGCTATATATATATATACATACATACATACACACACACACACACATCATCCCGGTATTTTAACTTTAAACCATCACTTCTGTCCGAAATATAGTCTATTATCCACAATAAGGCTTAAATAAAAAAAGTTAAACACATTTGTTCAGAAATGCGTTCACTTGTAAACAGTGCTTGATCCGTGCACATCCATCCCCTAATTTAGACATTCACTGGAAAGAAAGTAATATCATGGATAGACAACAATCTAATTTAATCAGAAGCAACAGCTTGAAGTTAAAAAGATGGATTTGTTTATAACAAACACAGCTTTTTAAGAGTGGTAATTTGGCGCGGTGTTCATGGAGAAGAACCTACGGCTTTGGCAGGGATGTTTTGTGCAGTATATCTTTGCAATATAGTCCTCCTGTTCATAAGATGTTATCCAATGAACTGGAGTCATGTGGATCACTAGGGGGTTATTGTGATGCTTTTATTTGCTGTTTGAACTCTCAATCTGACGGCACCCATTTACCGCAGAAGATCCAATGGTGCAGATTTTCAAGTGATGCTAAATAGATCTGATATAAATCTTTTTTAAAGATAAAATTAAAAATCTACTTCTTGAGCGACTTGATGGAGTGTACATTTTCAGCAGATTTTTATTTTTGAGTGAACTATTCCTTTAACGCATTAGAAAAAGTGTTACACAACATATAAATAAACCGTCAAAGCCTATGGTTGAGTAGTGAAATGAAGAACCTCAAGATGTGGTTCCTAACAATGCACCTAATACATGCCGTGGGACGCAACAATTGTTTAAGAGAGGTGCGGGCGGCCACCCACACACATCCGAGCTTGATTACCCTCAGGTATACCTTGACAACAGGAAAAACAATGCAAGAGGGGAGTGAAGAAAGGAGAGAGTAAAGACTCCCAGCACCAGGGGTAGTTGTGCCTTAATTATCTCAATTTGAACCTCTAATGGTAAGATCGCACATTCCCTGGAGGTGGTTAAGAGATGAAAAGCAGGGGTCCTCTCACAGGGAAGCCCTGAGTGCTTCTGGATGGTGTTTGTGAGAACAGGCCTTGGTTGCTAAGATACAAGAAGCACAATTGAGGGTCTGCTCTCATAAGAGACATGTCAGGGTCTGATTTTGAAAGGTAACACAAACTCACTCCTACAGCTGTTTTATGGGGGGAAAAAACTTCAACCTTCCACATTACACATATGGTTGCCCATTTGAAGCTTGTAAAGTAACAAACAAAATCTGCAATGAGGTCAGCTGCCTACTACCTCACAATACACACAAATGTGTACAGTACATAAATCTATGGGGCTATATATTATTGAATAATAAGAGGGTTGTATATTTAAAACAAAAACACATTTTGTAAAGTACATTTTTCTTTCTACCCCACAATTTCATGTTACTTGCCATATTTTTGTGATTTACTAGCAATTTCTGAGTGACAATAGTTTCTACACCAAATTATTCCAGCGCACCCTGAGATTTAGTTTTAATATTATTTTAGTAATTTTTTTTTCCCCATTAACACACTGACATGCTTCAATACGAAACATCATAACAGGATGATAACTTGAGAAATGAATAAAATATGAAACAAATTATTATTATAGGGTTGTCCATTCAGTACACTTATTTAAAAAAATTAAATCATTTGAATGTATGAAATTAAAATAAACAATATACTTGTAAAAGTGACTTTGTGAGATGATGTACTCCACCCCTCCCTCACACTTTTTAATTATTATTATTGTAATTATATTATTATTTATTATTATTATTAATAATACAAACACAAATAACAAAAACAAATAATTTATTAATAATATAACTAATAAGAACATAATATTGCCATAATAATATACTATTATTCTTATTATCATTCGTATTATTTATTAGTAAAAGTGCCTCTGAATAGACTTTTAAAAAGTTCAGTAGCATATTAGAATTTTCACTGGTATTGGTCTACAACTGAACCGTGATTAAATGTAAATTGATTACTCAGACAATGTAAGCGTCTGAACAAGTTGAGCAAAAGTTGACAGAGCATCAAAAGATCATCTGTGTGTGAGCTCCGCATTAGTCCCAAGAGTTAGTGCTTCTTCAGCATGCCGCTCTGCAGAGCACGTAGTCAGCCTGGCCTGGGGGAAGGTTAATGCTTCCATAGGGGTTCACTCTCAAAGGCAAATTAATAGCAGATCTTTCAAGAAGGACAGGGAGGACATCTGTTTTGAATTCCAGTGGGTCTGCATGTTACAGAGTGGGGCAATTCAATTAAATCAGCCACAAACCATGTTAAGAGCTGGAGATGTGCCAGGCAGGACTCTGTCCACCTCCCCTGCCCCCCCCCACCCGTCTATGCTAGCTCCACTAACTGGGTCCCACCTCCAGCTTTAATGAAGCACACAGGGGAAATGGAGCTGGAGATTGTGAACTGTCGATGATCTGTAAGACAATCCTGAAAAGCACCTTTTGGTTTGTTCTCATCCTTAAGTGCGCGCTGGTTTTCTTGTAGCCTGGTCTTGCTGTAATGAAAGAATGGTATGCAAGACAACCTGTGGCACTTTAAGTACCCAAGAAATCATTTCTAAACATCATAATTGCTAATGAATTTGCAACCGAAAGTTACGAATGATTAGCTGTACTCCTTGTCGGATCTAGCAACTTTGGAATTGGAACTGGATGTTTATGCTTTCTGTTTAAAAATCAATAAAACAAGATGGCTAACCTTGTACTGAACCCAGAACAGTCATTTAAATCTCAACGAAACGCTACCACCGACCCGATTTCACCTAGTCACTGCTCTAGCCCCAAAACCTTTCATAAAAAGCAGCAGCAATCATCACAGCCTGATGAAAGCTAGCCATCTATGAGAGCGCTGCTAATACATCCTTCATCCCAGGATCTTTATAAAACAACAGTGAACTATTGGAGAGTCCTGCTAGGTCCCGTGTAAACAGAGAGAGATCTGATATGCTAAAGACAACAGCATTGTGTGGAAAGAGCAACAAACACAGCAGGCCGTTCCCACACACACCATTCAAAGAGTCTGTGTTTTTAGTGAAAACATAATTACGTCTGAAGATGAAGAATTTTAAAACACATTTACTATAAAGATAAAAAAAAATCCTCTGACCACAGTGTTTAAGCATACAAAAACTATCAAAATGTCCACAGAGAGAAAACGGTATACCGTTTTTAAGGTTATGAAATCTACTGCCACTAATAAGAAATATACAGTGTATAACTGATTAAAAATGTAGAAAATAAAAAGGTTTTTAGAGATGTCATTCTTTACAATAAAAAAAATAAATGTAGTCTTGATATTTATTTCAGAAATAATCCATACTCAAGACCGCAGATTATTTGCACACATAAGGTTTAAAACTGTATCCCAGTTAACAATTTCCAATAGAAAAGGTACCAAGTCACCCAAAAAGGAACAAAAATGAAAGCATTCACCATAACAATGTCATAAATCTATGCAAAGCCATTAAAAGTGTTTGTTCAACTAAATTCAAGGCTTTGCTGAGAAAAAGTTATGAATCGTCATCAACTTTTGTGCCTTCTGCAAAAACATCTAAGACCTATAGAATTGACTGATAGACACACTTAAGTCCTCTTTTCATGCATAAACACTCTTAAGCTTTTGCTCAAATGTTAAAGGCTCAGGTTACAAAGGTTCTTCTAAAGATCTGCTGAAATTCATGAAAAATTACAGCAACTGGACAGTAACTTTACGAACAAACATGTCACCAGCAGCACTTGTGCCAATGCAATTTATAATTACAACGCTTTTCAAAACAACGTGAGATTTTTAGCCATCTAACAAATTATCTAAGAACAATTTTTATAAGTTCATTTCAATTACGCACTTCAGCGAAGCTGGGAAAGGTAGCTGGAAAACACGGAGTGGAGTTGGAGCAGAGAGATAACGGAACACTTGTAAATGTCCAGCTGTCCGCTCCGATCCACGTCCAGACTCTGAGAACATATAAAGTTGAATGCTTTGGCTCCTTTCGTCATTTTAATTGCCAAAGGAAAATTGCATATAAACTAATAAAGTTAATAATGAGAAAATGTGTTTAACACAACTGTTGAATAAAAAAAAACATATTAAGGAAGTGTGCACATGACCAAATAGACTAATCGCAGCCACGTAACGTATGTGGTCAAATCTCCATGTTGACAGTCTTGAGAAAGATAGATAGATAGATAGATAGATAGATAGATAGATAGGATGAAAGCATATAAATATGCACTGTACTAACCTGTTTCCACAAAAAGATGTCCATTTCGTTTAACTTCCATGAGACCAGCACATGTATGGTAGACAGTATAATTCCAGTGATGACCGCTGCTCTCATCCTCACCGGCAGAAGTGTGTAAATGACATGGATGAAAAACACGGTCCACCAGATGCCTTCAGACGCGCTGCGCGGCTGCACGAGCAGCACACCGGTCACCTGTACAGTCAGCACCACCAAAATGAGCACATAGCACACTATCCACATGTGATCCTGATGGAAGCCGTTCCTGTTGCACACGACCATCAGCGTGAGGATGAGCAGGATTGCCGTGGAGAAAACCACCACGTAAGTGACCCGGCGCACTCCGGCTCCTCCGGCGCAGTAGAAGCCCAGCATCACCGCGCACACCAGCACCAAGACGGCCATGAGCATCGTCAAGCTGCTCTGGTTGAGTCGGAAGAAGTAGCGCTGGTAAAGCCGCTCCAACTTCTCCGACTGGAACTTCTTGGATTTGAAAATCTGCATCACGCCGTTGCAGCACGCGCTCATGGAAAAGTTCACTTCAGGCATGAGCTCCTCCTCTGGTTTGGACTTGGTTCTCCTGTCCTCCAAACCCAGCTCCACGGACTTGGGTCTCACTTCTCCATCTCGGTACCTCGGGGAAGATCTGTTATTGTTGCGGCTCTCCTCCCCGTGTTCTTGCCAGGCTGACTTGGATCTAAAACTAACCCGGCTGACGGTGGTCGTGGCTCGGCCCGGTTGTCGCTCGAAGTCATCGTCCTCTCTCCACCGACTGTTGGACCGTATGAGCTTTTTGCAGGAGGATCTGGCCGAGTATGGACATCCGTTCGCCACGGACTCAGACTCGCCCCAAGCGGATCTGTGCTCCGTCCCTCCCCTCAGTCCAGGAGCGCCAGCGCCGGGTGGGCTTACGCTGTTAGATCTGGACATGGTCTCGATTACTACATGCAATAAATGACTTCAGTGCAATTAACTCGAAGAAAAAAGTCTGAGGTCCTACGAGTTTGTTTTGTTTTTACACTCAAACATAGCCTACATACGTTTTCAAATAACGTTTAGGAGCTGCGCAAGTAAGTCAGAGTGCGCCAAACCTACACTCGCGAGCAGAAATCGCCTTTGCTTGAGGAGGAAACCATAGCAACAGCTGCTTAACAGCTGTTTGCATTGAACGGTACATACCTACTGTTATTATCCGTCAAGTTACTATAGGTGCAACGCCACAAACGCATAATAAAGACGTTAGCGTTTTGCTTTTGTGCAAGAGACACTGAATCCGATTGGCGACCGATTTCAATTATTCGCACGTGTTAAATGTGTCAACCGTGTGTATACTACTCCAAACACTAACGCGAGGGTGTTTCAGTTATCACTTTGAAGAACACGGCCTATATTAAAGTCACTTTCCCATTTAAGACACAACTTTGAAGTTAGCTGGTGATATTAAACGTAAAAAAAAAAGATGTGTGTGAGATATCTAGACGTGTATCTCATTGAAAAGTGGTCCATTTTGTAATTTATAAAAGCAGCATTTTGCTTCTATAAATTAGGACAAATGTAAAGTTAGTATAGTCGTTGTCAAACGCTCTGAGAGAGAGATAAACACATCTTGCTAGTCGATCCGCTCGTTTTTACATCACCGAGGACTTTAAATAATTAAATATACAAAGTAGTCGTTCGGGACACATCCTCAGGTGGCAGCTTCAGAAGAAGTAAACACCAGAGGGAGTAATTGTGCGCCCCATTTCAATTCATAGATGCTAATGCACAGACCACCTCTGTGTGCAAATGTGAGAGATTTAACCCGCTAATTAAAACTTGAACCACGCGAGTAAACAAAAATAACAAGATTCTGGAAGTATATAAAACATAAGTATACAGTATATCTGTGCAAGTAGAACTGTATATAGGTTTTAAACGCTTCAGCACTGATAAAAGTTGTTCAAGTTAGTTAGTCAATTGCGTATTTTCACCTGTTGATGAACGGAAGCTAACAAACAAAAGTCGCGTTAGCCAGATGAGGTAACCATAACAACAGCAAGCTGCTCGCCAGCTTTCCATCGCGGTTAGTTTCGATGCGGTCTTTAAGCATAACAGGGACTAAAGTTTCGCTTTATTATAGAGTTACGCGTCACAAATTAGTTTTTTTTTATTTTTAAAAACACTCTGGGAAACTGCTTTTGTTAGTGTCGCCAAATGGCAATTTGTTTTTTGCGCGAGACCAACCTCGAAAGACAGTGCCTCCCGCTACATTATATTTACATTTAATAATTTAGCAGATTTGTTTAATTTAAAAAGCCTGAATTTTTTTAAATAGTCAAAAAAAAAAAAAAAAAAAAAAGTCACTGCAATTCGCACCGCGTGTAATTTAGTTCAGATCAATGAGAACCGACCCTACGCCCGTCACGCTAGATCTCCACGTTTTCATGACAGGAGCAAAGAGTCTCCGCAAAAGTGTGGTTTGGTCTGAGCTAGACGTGCAGAGCACGACTCCATGGTGCGAACGCATTGATCCACGCAAGCTGTACACCTGTGAATAAGAAGTCGCAGCCCACTAGATGATGATTATATGATCACGATTGCTGTGAAAACCCGAGCTTTCCAACGCTCCTGCATGTTCAGTTGCGTCACCCCAAGATGACCTCACAAGTGTCCTTTGGTGAAGGAGTCTTCATCCGTGCTGTGCAGATAGGTATCGCCAATGCTTCTGATGCAGTAGCAGCAACATCACCAGCGCTGGCGTCTAGATGAGAAGATGAATTGTGACGCCACAGGAGCGTTGAATCCGCCCTGCTCGCGCGGAGCTGCGCATTGACTTTGCAGGGCGAGCCGCGCGTCCTTTCCCTGCAGATTCTCAAGAACGAAGCATACAGAATTGATTAAGCATTATCCTCCGTTTTCGTGCTTCTTGTCTTTGTATCGTCATTCAACCAAGTATGATCTTTAGGCCCCGCCTTATCTGCGATTCTATTGGATAGAAGGTTGCACAAGTTGCCAATCAATTGTTCTATTGGTCGACCTGTGTGTCAATACGCTGTGATTTGGATAAGTGGGCGGGACTATCCGCACAGCTGTACGTAAGGCAGAGTGGGGGGAATTGTTGGTTTGTTATGCTAATAAAGTAGAGGGGTTTTAAATAAATATGACAGATAATTTATGTCAAAACGTATATTTTTTTATTAAACCACTTTATACGGATATTCTGAATATTAAACATTTTACTGGACGTTTTATGTAATTGTGCGTGGGAATTTTTATTTTTCTCATGTTTATACTTTTCTTTTTTACTTTTTAAAAATGCAATTATTCACTTATTTATAATTCAACAGACGTTGTATCGTTTCTCCCCTGACAAGTTGTGTTAGTTTATTTATCATCACAGTGTGTTGACTCTTTTTCCATTTCAGCATGCAGGATTCCGTCAGCTGGCAAGAGCTGTGTGAAGAGAATTGAACTTTTTCTGTGACGGTTTCAGAAGACAAAAGATCTTGTTGTTTGCAGTCAACAGAGTCATGCTTTCTCGGTTTTGTTTTTTCATAGGTCTCATGACTCCCATCCTTTAAACAGATGAGATGCTGAGATACAACCCCTAAGGAAATTTGCTTTAACGCTGTTTTGTCCCACTTTAATCTTGAACACCACAGAATGCCTTTTCACGCCAAGAAAACTCAAATATAATTGATAATCAAAAACCTTAAAAAAGGATTGAAAAATTGTCTTAATCACATATGTGTGATTTCAAACTGTGGATATGTATTGGGCAAAGAAGCTGTTTTATTATACGATTTGGCTTTATAAACTTTTCTAAATACCAAACTCAAATAATTATTGTGGCTTGGGGTGATATTCAAAATGTGAAAGCATTGCTCATGGCTCATAATTAACCCTTTAAACACCAGAAATTTATATTTTTTCTTTTATTCAAAGTAAGTTAATGTCATTCTTCAAAAAAGAAAGGTTACGTAAGTGAAATAAGATTGTTTTTTTGACATTTAAACATATATATATACAGTAATCAACATTCGAAGTGGATCAAAACCCTCAAAAGTTAATCAAAGTTGTTCTAAAATCAAAAATAATAACTATTCTTGTCTTAGGACAACTTTGATGAAGTTTTATGATCCATTTCAAATGTTGACTACTGTATATACAGTACATATATATATATATATATTAATAGATTTAGCTTAAAGGTTCTTTCTTTTTGTATTGTATGCTAAAATCAAACCCAGAGAGTCCGAATTTTGAGGATGGATCACTGGAAATATACCAGACCTTATGCTGAAGTCAAAGAGATCTCTACTGCCATCATGTGAAGATAGGATGAACATGCTGTGGTCCCCTTTACTAAGATACTATAAAAGCCTGAAGACTTAATAGGCGTTTAATTGCATACCGACATGAAGTGAAATATACACTTAAAAATGCTTTTAATTAAGATAAAATATGATGAAGATTAAGCACTTCAGCTTATATATAATAAAAACAAACTGGCATTGCTTCCCATGTTATGGTTTATTGTAAATATATATCATCATATTACTATTCATACAAAGTTTGCTGGTCCCATGCAGAACTTGAATATCAAAAGCTTGACAATTTTATTTGAGGGTCATGCTTCTACTAACCGAGGTTTAGCCACACCACTTTCACATGCAGTGTTATTCCAAGTTGCACACCATTCATCCCATGCTAATCTTTTCATGAATAGGCTTGATAAGGAGAACAGGCTTACCACTTTGTTTGCAAAGACCCTATCTGTGCAATAGTGTGGCTCACACTTTTAATACGAGAGAGATTCATTTGCATTGGGAGGGCTGGAGTTGACTGTTTCACAATTAGGCAGACGGGCAACGAAGCGTTAAGTTAGTCTTGACTCCCAGCTTTCCCTCCACATAACTAGATTTGACTCATTGGAAAAGCATGACTGGAGGCACTCGAATCCAATTGGCCCTTGCGCTCTCTTCTGCTCAAGCGTGCGAGTCTCTCTCAGCCGAACACTTCCACATCTCCAGCCGTAAAAGCTATCTCCTTCTACAACAGAAATGCACATCTAGTACATTAGTAGTATTGACTATGAGGTCCAACCCAGCAACTCAGCCAATTTCTTTGGGTGATACACCTCTTTTTTTTTTTTTTCTGCAAACGGCCACAAACCAACAATACATGTCCAATACTGATTAAAACAACCGATTAACATTGATCCTTTAAGAAACACAGCACAAAACAAAAAGAAAACACTAACAGTCATCATAATGGGAATCAGTAGACAAGTGAGCAGTGTGAAAGCACGGTTTGAGTTATGAATCATACTCAAATATAAAGAAAAGGAATGCGTTGAGTGAGAAACAGAGAGATTTAAGTCAATTAGATTCAAATGTCGGAGATACAGTGTACAAAACACACCACACAGGAAAATGATGAGACATTTGTATCTGGTTAAAGCCACCAGATGCAGCGAACTGTATTTTTGCCCTTTGTCTGAGTGATATTAGCTACAATATTTGGTCAGTAATTCTACATTTAGAATCAAAAATAAAAATGTTTTCACACAGAAGCTGATGTATTAGTATGGAAACTCCCTCTAAACTGAGGAAAAGCCATTTGGGTTGTCACAGGATCCCTAAAACCACCAACAGTTCTTGACCTTAATAGTATTGTTAACAATCATTCTGCATATCTGGCCTGTTTAAATCGACAAGACGCCTTAAAATAAATCTGTAGTGTGGCTTTTAAAGGTTATCCGCTTGTTTTTCGGTGCGATCAGTCTGCTGTTTGTGTCAACTGCGGAGCGAGTTATTCCACTTTGCTGTACTCCTCCACGTGACCCAGAACTTTCTTCCTCTGGCGCATCATGTGGAAGTAGAGCTGAGGGAATACTGAGAAACACAGACAAAGATGGTCATTAACAGGAACAGAGCGGTTCATTCACAGAGCTTCTAGCGATTTCGAAGATCAACCGAGGAATCGGATTATTTACAGATTTACAGAAGATTTCAAAACATGAAGCATAATCTCTTTGTCAAGGAAGATTCAGAACGTACAGGGAATGTAGGAGACCATGACGAGGATGAGGAAGGTGTGGTAGTCGAAGGAGAAGTTGTACTTGTTAGGCAAGGTGATGGAGTAGAGCCCTGTTTTCTGCACGTATGGCAACGCGGCATAGATGGTCAAAAGTTCCCCGGCCACTCCCATGGGGTACAGCACGATAAACAACGTGTACCTGTTAATAATTGAAGAACAAATTATGTAGGTTTGTTTTTTTAAGCAAAAAAGGCAAGGCCATAAACTGTGAGAAGCTTCACCTTGCCCATTTGATGAGGTAAGGCAGATGGTTAAGCAGACTGAAGGTATAGAAAGAGTAACGGATGATTTCCGTGACGGTCCAGGCCACCACAAAGAGGAGAACACTGTCTTCGCTTTGGACCTAAAACGAGAGGAGCTGTGAGGCACACAGGGAAGAGACAGGAACTAAGCAGGACAATTTAGTCGAGAACCATGCGGTTACGTCTGCTACAGTCCCATCGCAATTTACTGAAGCCACTCGACACACAAAGATGGGCTATTGAGAACATCGGAAACGGAAGCACTTCAAAAAGCATTCAAAGACTCCAACTTTGCTTCTGCACACATACAGGCTTGAAAGGAGGTTATTTTAGCAACATACACAGGCTCACATGGACATGTTAAATATTAGTATTTCTCCTCAGTTTTGGGTCAAGCATGATTCTCGTAGGAATGACTTACAGAAACACTTCAGCTCAGACGTCTTTTTCTGGGATGAACAATCAGAACTTGATTCTTAGTTTCAAAGAACTTCAAATAAATGACATTGTTTTCTTCACACTTAAATTCTACTAATGGAGGATTTCGTGACTTTTTGATAAGCACTTAATCAAACCAGCTGCTGAAGTTCACTAGATGGCAGTAGACCAAATTCACTGAGACAATTGCAGAAATGTTGCTCATTATACATCGCTCATCACAAGTAAACTGAGATATTCAGGTTTTCATATCCAGTTTTTTTTCACCATGAGTATACCTGACATCATCATTTTTTTTTTTTAATAATTATAATATACCATATTGTAGTTCACCTGAACAAGTTAGAAATCTATTAAAGTTATTTTTTAACTAAAACCAAAATAAAATGTTTTTATGCTAATTGAAATAAGCTGAAATAAAATAAAAGTATTCGTTTTACAAAGTGCTTTCCAGCTTATGCGAAAACTTAAGTTAAAATATTAAAATGAAATGAACCTAAAATTACAGCTAATTGGAAATGTTAAATAAAAATATTTAAATAACTCACAAAATAAATCATTAAACGTTTTAAAATAGAAATTAACCTAATCAAAAAATGGCAACAAATGTAAAATATATTGTAATTCTAAAATAATGTTGCCACATATGCTAGTTAAAAGCACCCAAAATCCCCAAAATGTTGCACTAAATAATTGTTGGTAGCCATCAACTTCTATAATATTTTTTTCATACTATGGAAACCAATGGTTAACAAAAAATGTTCAAAACATCTTCTTTTGACTTTGAAATAAACTATCTATTTAAACATAAACTTACTTCTCTAACGCTGTGCGTCACTGCCCAGGTAAGGAATACTCGTGACATCACCTGGAACCCAGTCAGGACCACAGAAGAGGGAACAATTCCTTCACAAAATGTGAAACATTGAGTAAAGAGATTAATCATTATACCATGAAGAAGATAAAGAAACTATACAAACTCTTAAAGGGATAGTTCACCCAAAAATCTTTTTTTTGTCTTTTACTCACCTTCGAAGCATCCGAGGTGTATGTGACTTTCTTCTTTCAGATGAATCCAATCAGAGTTATAATAAAAACTGTCCAGACCCCTCCAAGCCTTTGAATGGGTTATAGTCATTACACTACGAAAGACATGAAAAAACGTGTACGTGTTCGTAATACGTGGTAGTGAATCCATGTATTTTTGTAAGATAAATGTATTTATTTCAAACTTAATAAAGCACTTTTCTCTCACGTCTGTTGACTGTGGAAATTGGAAGCAGTCCCGGCAGATGACATTGTGTTAGTGTTATGTGATTAGTGATGATCACAGAGAGACAACCAAACAAAATGCCAGTCATGTAAACAAAAATGTAGTAGGATTTCGATTAGGGCTGGGCGATATGACAAAAAAAGTGATCACGATTTTTTTTCCCATATTGAACGATCTCAATTTTTTTTTTTTATCAGAAGACACCCCCCTTTCTGGAATAAATTTGAAAGAAACAAGTGATTCGTTTTTGTTTCTTTGTTTTTTTAACAAATAAAGCAAATAGCATGTTTTAACAAGAGCCATATAGAAAATGCCACAACAAACAAGTAGTTTT
>JAUMHQ010000063.1:15019063-15033897 GCA_032361165.1 Enteromius paludinosus
CAGTCCTTCGACGGATGTCGATGACGTAGCATCCTCAAAATTCTGGCTTCCGAGGATCCTTCCTTGACATTGAGAAATGCCTTCAGTCCGGCCAAGCTGCCGGTTTAGAGCATTTCTGTTCCCAAAATCTGGGAACCAATGAGAAACGAGCTCATTGGGTGTAACACGATGACGCAGCAGTTCTGCGACCATATCGGCTTTCAAACATGGCGTGTACTGAGCAGCAACAATCGTTCGACTCTGCTGTTGCAGCTGTTGTGAGAAATTTTCATGACAGCTTTTCTTTGAAAACGGAGCAGAAGTAATTCAAGTAAATAAAGACATTTTCTTACTGCTTTTATGAAGCTAGCTACAATTGGTTACGGTGCCTTCAGGTTCCGTCGCTATGCATATGTCATCAGAATGAGTGGTTTTGATTGGTTGAGGATTGGTCCAGTAGTATACAGAGGCATCTTATGGACCCAGGTTAAGCCCTCCTCCCAGAAGGCGGCTAGTAAGGTAGCTTGGCCAGACTAAGCTCCTATGAGCTTCACAGTCGTGGAAGCCAGGCTAGCTAAGAGACTTGTTAAAATGTTAAAACTCTCACGGTGCATTCACATGGGGCGTCAGCGTCAACGCATAAAGGAAGGCGTGGCTGAAGTTTGGCATGGACACCTGGTCACAGCACAGTTTGCTGCTCTTGAACAGGATGAACGTGATTGGCTGCCGTATTTGCATAGAGCAATCCTGATTGGCTGACGCTTCCGTCGGAGGTGCTTCACTGGCGTTGTTCTGCCGCGTGCAACGCCAGTGAAGCGCCGCTGACAGATCCAAAAAATCTTTTCGGCAACGCTTGACGTCACCCATTCAAAGTCAATGGGAAGCGTTGACGCTGACGCCCCGCGTGAATGCACCCTTACAAACTCCAAACGTCGGTGCATTAGCATTACTTATTTGAGATGTATTACTGCAATCAATTTAAAGATTCTGTTTTTTCATAATGTCAGTGCAACCAAATCACAATAATTTTCTTATTTTATTGAGGTTTGTTGACTCATTGTTTCTGATTCTGTCTCTCATATAGTTATACTTGTACAGTGTTCAGTATGTCCATCTCCTTCTCTGTTTATTTTGAATGCAGTACAATCTCTCTGCATATATGTGGTTGAAAAATAGTGTGTATTTTACAGCTCTTGTGATGGTAACAACATCAGACTGCTTTAGCCAACCCCAGCACAGAAAAGATAGACATGGGCATCATCTGTCAAATTGCATAACAGGATA
The DNA here is from genome assembly GCA_032361165.1 of Enteromius paludinosus. Lineage (NCBI taxonomy): Eukaryota > Metazoa > Chordata > Actinopteri > Cypriniformes > Cyprinidae > Enteromius > Enteromius paludinosus. The sequence continues at coordinate 15,020,327 of JAUMHQ010000063.1, forward strand.
CACTGATCAAATTTTTCCAGACAGCTGGAAGACCTTTTTTGTAACATGTTGTAATATAATATGGCATATAAAATAATACCACCATTGTTGTAGTAATTACAAGGGATCTAAGTAAATTAGTTAAAATATTTGACTGAAACATATAATACAATATGGAGACATGATACATGTCTTGCACAAAGGATGCAATAAACTGTAACGCAGCAAACATTGTATGTGCTTTAATCCACTGTTACAACTATAACTTTCTATAATGTATCCAAATTAATTTTCCAATAAGGCCTAATTAACCCGCATATTCAGTAAATTTGGACATTCCTGCATGAACAGTAATTGCTGGTCTAATTCTGGATGACTGTATTGCAGTGATAAAGAGAATACTAGTGGATTATAAGATTAATTAGTATGCTCTTATGGGACACAACTACAGAGTTAATGAACCTTCAAGGCATCTATTAGCTTTGAGCACAATCTTTTGATTAGTAGATCAAAGTACATGTTGATCCTGAGTTCATTGCATTTCTTGTTCTTAATAAATTGCCATTCTGGTTTTAGACTGACTACTCCAAACTTCATCTCACCAGTAGTTCCCTGCCACTCCGAGACAATAAAAGAAAAAAGAATGTTCTCTATAAATTGTATTGAACAAACATACTATTTTGCTTTTGCAGTCTTGCATACTTTTGTAAATCTGAGGACAGATTAATTATGATGATTCTTTTTTTTTTCTCAGGAGAAACATCATATACTTAAAGTCTCAAAATGCTCTCCATTTAATGTAATTGCAATGTAAAATGTAAAACCTAGATATCTTTGGAGTTTGTCTTTCTAATGGAGCTTTTGATCCATTCGCCAGCTCTCTTTCCTTCTCTATAATACCTTTGAACAAAACATCCATCCTTCTGACTCTGGCTGTCAGCTTCAGTCATTTTGTATTTGATCTGGTCCTCTTTCCCTCAATCCTTCAAATCAGCCTGTGCGTCAACATCTTTCTGTACATGCATTTCTAAGCTTTGACGGAAGCATGTATTAATATATTTGCAGATGTAATTTATTACTGTAGTGGCAAAGCTGAATGTCACATGATCATCCAGAAATGTTCTAATATGCAGATTTGCTGCTCAAGGAACATTGCTTATTATTGAGTTGCGTTGTTTTATATTTTTGTGGACATTTTTGGAAACCCTTAACATTTCAGAATTCTGTGATGAATAGAAAGTCACTTCTGATCAATTCAATGTGTCCTCACTAAATAAAAGGATTAATTTCCTGTGAAAAAAAAAACTGTGATACATCACTAAATATCCTTTTAATGTTTCAGTTAAAGTCCCAAGCCCATAAACCCATTCATGCTCACCATATTCTCCTTGATAATGTGTCATTTCACTATTACCGCTGCTTCTATTTTAAGGCTTTCTATGCTGTTAAGGTTTACATAATAGCATTTTTTCCAGCCCTTTAACATGAGAGATGATTAAAAGTAGCAGCTTCTGCTTGATGCACTGCAGTGAACAGTCGTTTGAAACAAAGGTCTAAACCCATTCAGACAAAACAATAACATTACTATGTGTGTAATACAAATGTGTGTCATTATGGACAAGCGAGAGCAAAGTAAAGGCTATTCCTCCCACATATCCTTTGTTTGGTGTAGCATGCTTTATGTAAATGGCACTCAATTGATAGGTACTCACAATGTGTGTGCAGGGTTCCGCCGATTCCTACACTAGCAGACCGTCCGACTCCGATGTCTCTCTGGATGAGGAGCAGGGCGGCCGGCAGGAGAAAGAACAGCAGGCCACCGTTCAACTGGAGAGGGCAAAGGTCAGACTGTCCTAATCAGATTTACCTTTAGGGATCTGATATATGCATATCTAACAGCTTACAACACTCCAAAGAGAAAGGAATACTTGAAATCGCATCACACGACCCCTTTAAAAAGCAAATCGTAGAAACTATTTTAGAGGCATTTACTTTTTGATATACTATTTATAAATCTTTGCACAGGCCAAAGCTGTGGCCTTTGCCGTGAGGACAAACGTCAGCTACTGTGGTGCCCTGGACGAGGACGTTCCTGTCGCTGGCACTGCCATTTCTTTTGATGCTAAAGACTTCCTTCACATCAAGGAGGTGAAGAGTGCATTAATTTAATAAAAGCCTGTCTAGCTATATCTATTTATAAATGGACTTGAACCAAAGTTCTTTGTCCTCTGTGTATTTTCACAGAAGTACAACAATGACTGGTGGATTGGGCGACTGGTGAAGGAAGGCTGTGATATCGGTTTCATCCCCAGTCCCTTGAAACTAGAGAACATTCGCTTACAGCAGGAGCAAAAAAGGGGCCGCTTCCATGGGTAAGACTTCATTAGAGGAAATAGGAGTAATGAGTATTACCTTAAACAGTTTTACAGGGTAAATACACAAAGATGTAAATCTGTCTTGCACTGTATTGCTTGAAAGTCGTTCATTGTAAATTATTTGTAAAAAATCGTAGTCATTATTGATCGAAGAAGAATACAAAGAAAGTTAATGAAAAATCCACTGTGCAAATTTTCATGTGCAAAGCCACATTTCAGGCTGATTATAAAAGCCCTTGTGCTTCTTTTGTTCATTACAGCATTGTTCTATTTAGGACACAGGACGGGTGATTATTCTTGGGACAACTAAATTTGGAATTGGCGCAATGTGCTTTCATATACTGAGCATGATCGGTCATAGTTGTAGGTGTTTATTGAAAGAAATGACATACAAACCCTTTGAATGAGATGCTGTGTTCTCTCTCAACAGTGTTGAGTCACGCAGCAGTCATGTCTCACCACTCTCTCAGATAAAATGTTTGGGTTTGAAGGACAAAGGCATTTGTACTTTACTGCTGTTCTTTCCTTAACAATGGAAAAATTCACTATGTCTAAAATAGTAATCAAGATAGATCCTTCAAGACATTACATCCCTAGTGAAAAATTAACATACTTTAAAATATATTTCAAATACATTTATTGTATGCTACGTGTACCACAAATACATTTATGTACTTAATAAAAACAACCCTGCAACTGTACGTTTAGTTTACAAAACTGGTATGACTGGTATAAGTCTGCTAAATTGGAACTACTCATTTTGTACTTCATGCACTTTAAAAAGTACTAAAGATGAATCATACAATCCTTATACAATCATCATCAGTACTGACATTAAAACACATTTATTTTTAATAGTAAAAAATGTGCATTGTGCACAAGTAGTACTCTGAGTAATGTTTAAATATCACTTTTATATCAGTAAATATGTTAATACATTTGAACTATACTTAGTATGAAATAAATGTATTTTACCTTAAACATAGTATAAAGATGAATAAAATTCATCTTCATAGCATATTCTAGCCAAACAGGATCTCACTGCCTAAATAGTTCTTGCAACTAGTTAATTTAAAAATAAGAAGTACTCATTTTATATATATATATATATATATATATATATATAACTGGATTTCAAATAGGCATGCAATGTGATAAGCTCTTTTTTTTTGAAAACTATTTAAGTAACAGTCCTTAATTACCACCATTCCCTATTCTTTATTCTGCCCCTGTAGGAAGTCCAGTGGGAACTCTTCTTCCAGTCTGGGTGAAATGGTGTCAGGCACCTTCAAGCCCAACCCCGCTTCTGCAGGTCAGGTTCATTCTTCAGCTTTAGTGAAGAGTTCCAGTCCACTTTAGATTTACAGGCTGGTTTTATAAAATGTCCAGACATTATAGAATAAATTGATGTTTTTCAGTAGCATGCAGGGGAAACATGTACTTCATATCTTGTTAATGCTTTGACAAAAAAAAAAAATGTTATATATATATATATATATATATACAGTATAAATATGGCTAAGAAACACTACCTGTAGAGATGCTGTTGCCCAGTGAAATTTAGTGTAACATTAAAAATCATACAAGAAGAATAATAGGCACTGAAAATGTTAAATATTTTTTTTTATTTCAATTAGACAAAAAATGCATCAGATTAAATTTTAATCTATTTTTTTTAATTCCTCTTATCCATCATAACAGGTAAACAAAAACAAAAAGTGGTGAGTGAGCTTTATTCCGCAAACTTATATAAAATAATATACTATGGAAACAAACTCCTGTTTAAAGCGATTGCAGTGTTCATGCTGCGATCAGTGTGAGGTTATTGTAATGCAAATAAACAACATATTGTTTCGTATCAAATTGCTGTTATTGTGCAGGCCGAGCACATTCCTCCATACGATGTGGTCCCTTCCATGAGGCCGGTGGTCTTAGTTGGCCCATCGCTTAAGGGATATGAGGTAGGCCTCACCCAATCCCTATGGTGTGTGTGTGTGTGTGTGTGTGTGTGTGTATATTTAGACATGGTAACCAGGGCATCACTTCTTAAGCAGCAAACGAGAGAGGGGATGTCGGTTTGTCACTGAATAGCAGTCATCATCTCCAAGCAGAGTTGCCAAGGCAACAACCTTCTGGGTACAACATGCCAGTCTCAAAAATGGAGCATGGTTTGAAATTAGAAACAGAGGGAAAAACATAACCGCCATCCCATGAAATCAGCGTGACAAGTGTGTTAGTATGCACCATCTAAATATTAGACTAAATCTCTTGGAGTATGTATCGTGATTGAGCTGGGAAAGATAAACAGCTGATTTTTATAATTAAAGCTTATTATTTAAGAATATATATCATCTGCTCCTTTATTGATATAATTTAAAAGAATCATTTACCCAAGTCATCATCAGACTTAGACAAATTCAGCATTACATCACTTGTTTACCAATAGATCATTCACTGTAGAGTATGAACAAGTGACGTACTGTAATGCACTTTTTTTTTTTTACAAATCTGTTCTGATGAAGAAGCAAACTCCTTACATCTTGAAATATATGGAACGAGTACATTTCCAACAACTTTTCATTGTTTCATTGACAGACTACACTTTTTGTTATTTCCTGACTACACTCTGATGAAGTAAATGATAGTTTTTCCAATGAATCTTTCAAATATAATGCTTCTTACTCTTCTGTTCTCATGCGTTTGAACACAGGTGACAGATATGATGCAGAAAGCGCTCTTTGACTTCCTGAAACACAGGTTTGAAGGCAGGTGAGGGACCGCTTTCAATGCCTTTTTGGATTTTGAATGCTTTTCCCGTTCACGTGTCCATTCAGTCAGTACATTTATTTCCTAATTTCAGGATATCAATCACAAGAGTAACCGCAGACATCTCTTTGGCTAAGAGATCTGTGCTGAATAACCCTAGTAAGAGAGCCATAATTGAGAGATCCAACACCAGATCCAACCTGGGTATGTTTGCCATTGAGCGTTTCTAAATGAATGCAAGAAAATGAAATAATTTTAGACATGTTTACTATTCCTTAATCAGCACACTGACATCATGCGGAATGTTTTCTTTTTCTGGCAGCGGAGGTTCAGAGTGAGATCGAGCGAATCTTTGAATTGGCCAGATCCCTTCAGCTGGTTGTGCTGGATGCAGACACGATCAATCATCCAGCTCAGCTCATCAAGACTTCTTTAGCTCCCATCATTGTCCACGTCAAAGTATCTTCTCCCAAGGTAACATGGCTGCATTTATTTCTTAAAAGAAACTGAACAAGCATTAACAATATATTTTAGTTGAATAATGTTATGACTACATTAGATATTGCATTCGTGTGCTTCCAGGTATTACAAAGGCTGATCAAATCAAGGGGAAAGTCTCAGAGCAAGCATTTAAATGTACAGCTGGTGGCAGCAGACAAACTAGCTCAGTGTCCTCCAGTGAGTATCCAGAATAATTCATTGAGTATTCAAATAATTCATTCGAAAAACAAACAAAAACACTCCAGACTTTTGAACTGTAGTGTCTCTCAGTAACACAGGATATCCAGTAAGACAAACTGTCTATTTTTATTCATTGAGGTAGAGTTGGGTTGTGAAAAGTCAGATCTATGCACCAAAATAGAGATTGAATTGAATGGATGTGACATATAAAACACTAACTATATTGCTGTTCCTGGCTTCCAGGAAATGTTTGATGTCATTTTGGATGAGAACCAGCTCGAGGATGCATGTGAACATCTGGCCGAGTATCTGGAGGCCTACTGGCGTTCAACTCACACTTCCCTCAGCACTCCTCTGAACCCTCTGCTGGGCCGCAACCTGGGCTCCACTGCGCTCTCACCGTACCCTACAGCCATCTCTGGACTACAGGTGAGTGGAGACATGGGACTCCAAAATATGCTGATTAGAATGTATTGAAAGTCCTTGATAAGCTCCACCCCATTGGTTAATGTTGCCCTCTTGGTTCAAGGCATAGTTCACCCAAAAATAAAAATGATCTCATAATTTACTCACCCCCAAGCCATCGTAAGGGTAGAGTACATGACTTTCTGCTTTCAGACAAACAGTCAGTTTTTAAAGAATCCATCATAAAACTAACCTATATGTCTACGGGGAGTTAACACAAGTCTTCTGAAGCAGTTCAAAGGGTTTTTGTAACAAAAATGTTTAATTTTTTTTTTAATTGTAACTCGAATCACAACGTATATGCGTTCACAAGAGTTGAGGTCAGGCTTGTGGGCTGACCTCTGACTCGTCTTATGATGTAAGCTGCATTGGTTTTTTACTTCTCATTTTCAACTTTTAATTTATTACTGCTGTTTAATATTGCTCTATGCTCATCTATTCTCTTCTGAGCTCACACTACAAATACAGCTCCCGTCATTTGTCGAGTCAGAGGTCAGCCAAGAAGCCTGACTCTCTCACGAACGTGCATACAACCGTTGCCAGAAGATTGGAGTTATAATCTTGTTGCAAAAACCCGTTGATCTGCTTCAGAAGACATTTAGAAGGTGTATAGGTTAGTTTTACGACGGATATACATACGATTTATAGAGCTTCAAAATAATGCCCCACTATCCACCAGCATTACCAAGTGAAGTGAGTGAGTGAAGTGAAGCTTGGAAGAGTACCAAGCTTGGAAGAGCCAGGATAAATAAAAAAAGACTGTGTTCGTCTGAAAGAAGAAAGTCATATACACCTAGGATAGCTTAGGGGTGAGGAAATTATGAAGCAATTTTCATTTCGGGTGAATTATTCCTTTAATGCTTTATAAAATGTACCATAGGAATAAACTGCGGATTTCAGAGATTACTGGAGATTTGCATGAAATTTAAGAAGCAAAAAATGCTCAGAATGATAAAAATAGTAAATATAAAATAAATATAATATTTATTTAGCAAAGTAAATATAAATATTTTGTTTAGGCATGCAGGAATCAAGTTAATTACATTATTTCTACCTAATTTGTTAACCTGATGCTTGTAGTAACACATTTGAAAGCTAGGGATTAATAGTGTCCTCTGCAAGGGTTATTTAGTATTTATTTTAAACTGTAATATATTGGTTTCCCTGCTTATATCTGTACACTTTCAACAGAGCCAAAGAAATAAAAACAGCAATCACATCAGCGACAACTCTCCAATGGAGCGGCGCAGCTTGATGACGTCTGACGAGAACTACCACAACAACGAGCGGCAAAAGAAGAGTCATAATCGCCTGTCCTCCAGCTCCCAGCAAAGTCGAGACCACTACCCTCTGGTAGAGGAGGACTACCACGATCCATATCAAGACGCGTACAAACCTCACCGCAACCGGGGGTCACCGGGGGGCTACAGCAACGACTCACGGCACAGACTCTGAACATCCAATCCACTTCAGCCAGAGCTATGAGATAAATCTCATGTCATTGTGTAAACCCTGTCTGAAAAACACTCCAACACAGGTCCCCATATTTGGGCCATCGTAACTAAAAGCAAAATCCGAGACCCGGTCCATCTATGTAAGGCAGTTGTTTGCAGCCCTTGTGCATCGGTTGTCAGGCAGTTGAAGGTGCTGATTTTATCTGCAATGGTTGAGATAAGATGCTCTTCTGGGGGAGTGACAACTATAGTACCATCTGGTCCATCCAGTTTCTCCTTGTAGAGCCCTGCATTTAATTGCTAACCAAAGCCCAGCACTGTCTATATTTGCAGGACGTTTTGTGGTGGCATGCTAATTTTCACCCTGAACTAGTGCCGGCATGCAGAAATGCTCAACAGTGCCAAGACCCAATCGGCACAGAGCCTTTTTGCACCATTCCTGTAGCCAATGGAAGTTTCATGCGTTTACCGTTCTGTTTCTTCCTGTCAGTATTTATGTTAAATGGTCTTTTATTTTGCCCGAAGAGCCTCAGGTGCGTAGCAGGAATGCTTCATAGGTGCCGAAATCTAAGAGGTTTCTTTTCCCACGGCCTATTTTCGTAATGATCTCTACAGTGTCAACAGCCACTTTTTTTCCTGAGCAAAATACAAAAGATAGCAACATATTATCCTTTTTTTATGTACACCATAATGCCTATAGTTCATGTTGGGATGTTGTTGCAAAAAATTACGCCAGCGGACCAGTATCAGGTAGATTGTGGTTTTTTAATTACTCCATTAGTTGGTAGTAATACTAAATAAACGAATCTCATGAAACCTTATAAGATTTACAGATTATATTTCACCCAAAAATCAGAAATATATAAATATAAAAATAAATATAAACAATAGAAATGCAATGAAGCTTGTTTTAGGACCATGAAGACTCAAATTGTGACATTATTTCGCATAAAAAAAAATAGAGCATTGTTCCTTCCTTTAATTTCTGCAATAAAAAATTAGTTTTTTATATTGTAAAGAATTATGCATCATGATAGTATTTGTTAAATTTCAATAGTTACATTAAATAGTGTTATTCAGAATAATGGGTTATAGAAATTATAATTAAAATGTAAATTATGATTAATTAATTCAATAACATAATATTATAATCAAAAATACTTTCTTTATTCTTTCTCTCTCTCTCTCAATATATATATATATATATATTATTATTATTTATTAATAATTTTTTTCATTTATTATTATTTATTTTGAACATTTTTGGTGAAATGTGACCTGAGCATGTTTTGTGAGTTTCTCAGGGGTTTTGTTGAGCTCATTTGACACTCTTATTGAAACGGCACAGTAGCCTGTGTCATTGAAATATATGGCAGCTGATTGGAAATCCATTCTGTAACTGCGGGAGTGTTTACACGACACTATTTTCAGCGTTTTGGCCCTTCATATACATGGAAATGATGTTTTTTTTATGGCTGTAGCGATACACCAAACCCACGATTCAGTTCGCATCACAATTTTTTTTCGTGGGAGGTGGGAGAAAAAAACGATTTTTAAAACAATTTGCAACAGGTGTAATGCCGAATTTTGACCCCCTGCCAGATTATGACTCCCCTAGTTTTGGTAGGTTTAGTGTTAGGTGTGGGGGGGGGTTATGATTACTATTGATTTCAATGAGGGGAGTCATAATTCGGCAGGGACTCAAAATTCGGCACAACACCGGCTTGATAATAGATAACGGGGCTCGAGCACACTGAGTAAATACTTGAACCCCTCGTTATCGACAACCGAAAATGGTCGCAAATCTATGCCAGTAATATGTGAGCGCACCACTGATGCTGGTGTGTACGGTAAATCACATACGCCAGAGAAAAACAGATCTACACGCAAAGAAACGGGAGCCGCAAACTCATTTCAAAACCGCGCGAGCGTGATATGTCATCTGCGCGCAATTCAAGGTAGTCACGGGGTGTGTCGCGTGTGTGCTCCGTATTCACATTTCGGTTTCACATCGTGTATCGTTACAGCCCTAGTTTCTTTACAAAGTTACATTTCCAGCTACTGGCGTATTTAGTTGTTTTACCAAATCCGTGGTAACAGAGATTATTTTGCTTGTCAAAACTAGTTTTGTTCTGTTTTTAGTACTGTTTTGTTGTGTAAACACGCCCTCAGACAGATCTGTGGATCACAATAAAGCTCCTCTGTTCTAGTAAGCTCTAGCCAACCATTGATTATTATGACTGCTACCAGTCTCGTACTATTTAGTGTGACAGCATGCAGATATGGCCCAGATCCGGCTCACATCTGGCCTGCATCGATTGCACACAGGCCAGATATGGGCCAGATCTGGGCCAACAGTGTGTTGCTGTCAGGGGTATGCTTGACCTATAGTATAGTTACTGGTTGCCATTGCAACAGACTTAAGCTACAACATAACAACTATAAAAGAAAATGCATTTTATATCGTTTCGCGTGAAAGCATTTTTTTTTCTTTTTCTCTTCGTTAATTTTTTCAGGCCTATTTGCAAAAACTGTTCACACTCTGAAGTGCTCAGATGAACAAATCAGGTGTCATTCCTGCCTTTGCATGTGCAAAACTACATAGTTGTGCTGCTGGCTTACATGATTATGAAAAAAAAAAAAAACATCAGATTATTTTTTTCTATGGTAGTATTTATTATAACTCCGTTGACGTTTATTCTATGAAAAATGCTAAATGTTGTTTATGAGCAGTCCAGACAATGCTTGAACTGAAGTTAGCACAGTTGTTGTCTGGATATAGATATTTGCATTTTTCTCGACTGAACGATTCCGCAATCCAATTCGATCTCCTTAATTGTGTTGTACAGTGTTACCTCTCACAGAGATCTGCGTTGTGTGTTTGTAATGCTCAGAAAGAGAACAATAGCAGTGTCGATTCAGTTTTATGGTTACCGTTTGCAAAAAGCATTTGGTCCTTATCCTTCAGTGGCTTCATGTAGTGGAGCTTTAATCATATCTAAGTGTTAATACTACACGTTTGGTGTGGAAATGATTGGATTCATCCAGTTTCCATTCTGCTGTTAGTTTATCTGTGAGCGGTTCTGAAGAGGTAGCTTTGACTGTCCGTAGGCTACTTTCAGTCCATACAGTACGTAGCATTAGATAGCATTCAGTAAACGTTTTTAAAAACGTTTCTTGCTGCAGTTGAGGGGCCAGTAGAAGTTTTAATGTAGTTTGGGTAAAGTGTCCTTATTCTCTGATCACTGCCACCCCCATTTCTCCTGCCCTCTCCATTGTCTGCGTGCAATATTTCAGAAACTAGAAACTACTTGGAACACACCATTTACCTGTGTTGTTTAAACCAGTAACATTCTCTGAATCATGAAGGATGTGAGGGTTCACAATCATAAATCGTATCATTTCTATTCACTATTAGATCATATGCCTAAAATAACACTTTTAGCATTTTAGGGGTTAATCTAGGCATTAATTAGTCTCCTTATGAAACCTTCTTCTGCTTGTGGACATCTTTAAATTAACTAATATATGTAGTTTTTACTCCTACATGTACATAGCTTTATTTGTAAAGAATGAAACATTTTGGTGTATGATCCACTGCCTTAAAGTGCTCTTATTATGGATTTTTGAAAATGACCTTTCATGCAGTGTGTAACACAGCCCTAAGAGAACAAAAATATCCTGCAACAGTTGAAATCTGAAAGTGCACCGTCTTTTAAAAGAAAGTCAATTTTGAAGTCTTTTTTTAAATGAGTCCCAAGCAAATTGTTCAGGAGTCGTTGAACAAATAAGGTCAAAATAAATGCATAAAATAAGAATTACGAATTAAACCGTTTTGTGACCTTGCATGCTTGTCAACTTCTTGTTTTGGACTTCCAAAAATAACCCATAATAGGGGCACTTTAAGGTCCTTTAGTGATTTTAGTGTCAGTATTGTAGCCAACACTCAGGACCACCATTGCTGTTATTATTAGTGTTAGTTTCGGTCAATACATTATCTGCCAGTAACTTTGTGCCTTAACTTTATTATAAGGTACATGTTAGATTTTTTTTTTCCAACTTTTGCAAACATGGAGTTTTAAATGTCATTTCATCATATGGTAAATTGTCAACAACAGAATTATTTCATTTTGTAAAAAGCAAACGATGTACTTCCTATGTATCCATCGCCCTGATAAAAAAAAAAATTAGCCCATCTTTCTTTCTGAGAGTGAGTATTTTTTTTCCCTCAGTCAAAGTACTGTTTCATGCAGTGGCATGTTGGTAAAGGACGATGAGAAATGAATCCAAAAGAAGCGATAGCCATTTACTATGCAAATGTGTTCAGTGCTGCATGCTAATGCTTTACCTGCCTCTGCAACTTAATGGCTTCAAATGGAATCGTGGGTCTTACTTGTGCAGGACGGTATTTGGGAGAAATACAAAGCTGCATGCATAATATTCCATTTGCGTCGTCAGATTAAAGAGACACTATATGTTTTTGGGGAAATAGATGTGTAAAGTTTTCTTTTGTAAAATAAATTTGAATGTAAAAAAAAAAAAAGTGCTGTGATGGTTTCTGGTTTTGACCCGCTACTCATTTTTAGATGCACAGTAGAATCAGTGACATCAGGCTTACTTCGGTCAATATTTATAACAATGAACATATCAGTAACAATTACTTACGTTCATACAGTTCCCTTTATAGCCTCCTCTCTCATGCCTGTGAAATTGTAGCGTCTACTAGCGCCATCTGCTGGGCTAGCTGTGCATGTTCACTACATTCATGATAAAAAAATTACATTTTTATTTAAAAAAAAGGTTTAAAAAAAAAAAAAAAAGTTAGTGGACATAAGTAGTTTTATTCCAGATGCTGGCATTCAACCAAACGTGTAACATAACCCATATTCTGATATTAATGTTACGTTTTTCAACTGAACTTTTCATCTGTAATAGAAAAAGACTAAATATAAGTATTATTACTTTGTGGCCTATACTCTAAATATTTAGTGAAACTATTTAACTATATATACACACACACACACACACATATGCAGTATTTACAGTAGCTGGTAAAGGTAGCATGTACTCTAAAAAATAAAGGTGCTTCAAAGGTTCTTTCCAGTGATGCCAGAAGACCCATTTCTGGTATCATTGAGAACCATTGCAGCAAAAGATATTTAAGCAACAATTTATATTTTTACCTTTTTATAGTCTAAAGAACCTTCTAAAGAGGTTAGATTACAGGTTGACTGGTTTTGTGGTCCCACCAGGTTCTGGATGGGCTTCTGGCTCTCTTGAAGGGCTGGGCTTGACCACCTTCTCACTTTGGGCCCGGTTCTGTTTCTCCCTCTCCAGAGCTTTTTCCATCTCTGTGTAATAGTCCAGAGCTTTCCGCACTGGATCAATGATGTGTTGCTGTAAAGTTAGAGGTAAGAGTTAGAAAACGTTCTCTTTTAAACATCACTAATCTCACACAGAAATCTGTGACTCTGAGAAACCTCTTGAAAAAGAGTCGCAATGGGATGATGATATATTATCTGTGTATTATTTCAAGTGTTTCTTCTACACAGCATGACAGATCTCATCGAATCCAATTGTATGATAAATTGACTATTTAGCTAATAGACATCACCACAACTTTTTCTGTAATGTTATGCTAAAATATGCCAATTATGTATTATCTAATAAAAAATGCACTACTTTTTTAAAATAAAAAATATATTTTACAAAATAAAAATCTAAATATTAGTTAAAGATTTAAACACACACACACACACACATATATATATATATATATATATATTAGGGCTGTCAAATGATTTAAATTTTTAATCAAATTAATCAGGATTTTCAGTGGATTAATCATGAT
>JAUMHQ010000063.1:15054209-15066268 GCA_032361165.1 Enteromius paludinosus
AGGAGGTTGATTAAACTAACTCTTATCGGGTGTTTTGGAACCGACATACTCACGGTATGCGGGTTTGGGGTCAATCAGCCCAGAGGTTATGTTTTACCAAGTGGTAAGTTAACCAAGCTTTCTGGAACGGACCCCTGCTATTTAACACAGACCAACAAATTTATTATCGAATAAATGATTCTTAGGCACATCCAACCACGCGTGCCGAGTGCTCTCTTGCCTCTCGGAGAGGAGTGCAGTTGCCATAAATTAAAGAGTGTGTGCGCATGTATTAGAGAGACGCAAAGATACCAGTTCAGTTAAATATAACAAACTGATAATAAACTGAAATTAATTAGGTTTGGAATGACATGAGGGTAAGTAATTGATTAATTATTTAATCTGTTACTAGCACCGGTTTTAAGTGAACCAATATAAAATATAAATTAATTATTATTTAATTAACTGTTTTTTCACTCGTTTAAAAAAAGATTTGTGTTTACTTCAATAGTCTGAAATACTTTAGTCTCTATTACAGCTATTCTGTTAGTAATTGCAAACTGAGATATGCATATATATATATGCTTTACAGTTACTTCAATAACAATTGATTTTTGTTTTGCATAGTTAAAATAAGGAAAGAATATAAAACCTAATATATACATATATATATATTTTTTTTTTTTTGTAATTTTTTTTTTTGCTGCTGGTATGTGTGTGTGTGTGTGTGTGTACACATAATCTTACTAGTTCTATTGCTTAAAAAAAAGATGCTATTCGTTAGTGCTTTACTTGCTAGCAATTAAAATCTTATAAAGTAGGTTTAAGTTTTTAGGAATCAATGTTTAAATAGCCTGCCATAAAGTTTCATTGTTTTAGCTACACAAGGAAAAATGACCATGTGGCAGCGAGACAGAAGGAAACCGGAGAATTTCTAATATGCGGGTGTAAACAAAATATCTAAAGGCTACTGTGTGAAAAAACACTTAAACTATAAGAGCAAATATTGGTAATTACAAAGGTAAATGTGCTTATAGACGGAAAAATGACTCGCGTACTGTACATACACAATAAAAGGGTATAAGATAGCCCTTATGGCTAGCAGTCATAACGACACAAAATGAAACATATGTGTCATGGAGCAACGTTAGTATCAAATCTGTAAACGAGTTTAACATTAAATCTGTAATAGAGCAGTTTAGCGCATGCGCATTCCAGCTCCATCATTGTGTCTACAGGAGCAGTACTAGAGAGACAAACCTCGTTTACCTTTAATAACCCAACCCGTGTCATTTCACACAGAAACCACCGCTAGATTCGGCAGAGTGAGTATTTAACCTATTATTTCAACCAAGCTTGTCGTTTACATGTACCGGTTTGCTGTAAATCGACGGAGTTTTGACAGTTTATTCGGTCGGCTAGTGAGAGCTAGCATAACCGGCTAGATGATCAATGAAAAAGAAACAAATTCATCCATATATGATCTGAAAACAGTTGGGAATTAATATACTGCCATGGATTTCATCATGATATTGGAATTGATAACGTCTGTAAAAGACAATAAGATCTGGACTCCGGAGTAAAGCATCTCATTTTGGGCGAATGACAGATACTGCGTGAGCGTCAATGTAAATACATTACAATGATGCACATGTAGGACCTGTCATTCACTTGAAATGACATTTTGTATGAATTTGCTCGTTTTGATTTTTTTTTTCTTTGTGTAGTACATCAGTTCTGTAGTATATACAGTGATTCTGCTTTGAATTACAATCAGATTTCCTCCCAGTACTGGTGAGTGTTTAGGTTATTGCATGATCGTTTTAGCTTGTGTCAAGAGTTAGTTTATTTGCTAGTTATCTAGTTTTAAAATCGATGTGTTAGTGCTTAAACTCAGAAGAGGTGAATTAAGCTGTAATCGGAGGCCTGTAATGTGTGGTGTGAGGGAAGCACAGGTAAATCATGCTCGACATCATTGAATTATCATGGAGTGTGTGTGTGTGTGTGTGTGTGTGTGTTTTACATTAAGTTGACCTCACAGTTTTATGGATTATATTATCTAGAGAATTGGGAGACTAGGCAAGGTCTCCTCCCGCCATTGTTTAGCTTAGATACATGAAGTACAGGCACAGACTTGTAATGTAAACTAAGCAAAAACAAAATACAGTGAGGACCAAATGTTTGCGATCACCAGAAAATCTTTCATCTATTTTGCATTTTTTCAAAGTTTTATCACAATGTTATTTGCATAATAATTTGCATGGAAAAGGTTGAATTGAAAAATGAGATTTCTTGAGATTAGCTTACATTTGTTTAGATGAGCAGCATGAACCAGTTTGTGCAAAACCTAGTGATCCATTTTATTTGACAGTGTTATAAATAATATCATGCGTGCAGAGTCTTAAATATATCTCTTTAATAATAAATAAGAACTTAAAGTAAAATAATTAATGCTGTTGTATTTACTTTTAAGTCTCAGACTATTGTTTTGTACCTCACTGTTCACACACACATGCACACACACACACACACACACACTAATGTACCTGAGACCAGTACAATCATCATTTTCAGTGTCCTGCTTTGATCAATGGACAATTTTGCTCATTTCATGAGTCTGAACATCAGGTAATCTGCTTATCAGAGTAATACACTTTGCGGTGACCAACTGTGATTGCAGCCAGATTATTCCCATGATGCTTTAGCAGATTTTTGTTTCAATGCACTTGGGAGGCAAGTATCCTGGTGACTGCATCACTACTGTGTAACACAGTCAGGACTTCATGTTACCTAGTAGTTTAGTACTTCTATAGACTGCTGTTGTGGTGCTTTGATGGTGTTATTCATCTTTTTGTTTAACATCAAATGGGTTTAAAATGATAGAGACTACCTCCTGAGTGGAACTATTGCTGTATCCCGTGAAGCTGTGCAGCTGATGTGTGGTCGGCAAATAAATAGTTAAGTGAATGCAAGCCGGACTTTGAGTTATGTCACCATCAAAGGGCTTTTCTGCTTTTCTCATGTGTGACTGCTGATCTGAGCTGACAAAAATGCAGGTCCAGCCGCACTGGCATTCGATATCCAGAGGTGGTACTCGGCTAACAGCTCTCTTTTCTCATCCTGAGCAGGGAGGACCTCTGAATTATGAAGCAGTGCTCTGCCGGACCCTCTCTCTCCTGCTCTAGTTACCGCAACTCCTACTGCTCCACCGCAACCAAGAGCTCTTCTGCCCGCTGCTAGTGGTTTGGCTGACTCCTGAAGGGACAAAAAGGAGAATTCGCAGTCCTCATCAGCTGTTGTCTAGTCACATATGGTGCATCGCTTGCATTCCCGAGTCGACATCCCTACCGCTCAGCTTCTTGCCAGCCTGTGGCACTCATAGTGTTCATCAACAGAGGATATTAATAAGCGTGTGCTCTTGTTTTGCCTGGAAGGCCTATTTGTTTTATTTCGTTTTTCCTCTCCACTGCCACACGGGTGGTGGCAGGACATCATAGGACATGGAGCCCAATATGGAGTACTGTCTGACCCAGGTTCTACAGAAGGATGTGGCCCGCAGGTTGCAGATGGGTCCTGAGCTCATCGACTACATCACAGATGCTGACAAGTGTCACGACCTGGAGAGCGACCAGACCGCGCTCGATAAAATGGTGGACGGTATCGCCACCTCTTGGGTTAACTCCAGCAACTTCAAGGTAAGAGACTTTTTATTTTTAATAACATTTATAGATACTTAACAGTAATTTTCTGCAGTTTTGATGGCAGTAAACAGAGCAGGACGGTGTTTCAATTGGATTGGGTGTTATGGGTTATAAAGCAAGGGCTTTTCTTTTGGTTTTCTCCTTCAGGCAGTTGTCTGGCATAGAATTGAGGGTCGATCCCTTGAGCGAAAAAAAGAGCAGGCTTTTGAGGTCACTGGTACATTTACAGCCCTTCATGTTGACATATTTCAAGATCAGACACAATGAGAGACTTCACTTTGTGTCTGTGTCTTTAGATGACGATTGAAGCATTCATTCACCCATAAATGGAAATTTGATCTTCATTTATTCGCCCTCATGTTGTTCCAAACCTGTATGACTTACTTCTGTTGAACACAAATGAGAGTTTAGTTGAATGTCTATGTAGCTGTTTTCATAGTTCCTCATGGAAGAAAGGACGTCAAGTGAAGGTCAGTTATTTGGTAAACTGGTCCTAGGTGCAGATGATAGACTAATTATTAAAATTCATTTTTGTTCTGATCTTGTGCTTGAAGAATTCAGTCCAAGATTAAATTACACGACTAACCATAATCGTATTATTATTTTTATACGTGATTATTTATGCAATAGGCACCTTATATTGAATGCTGTCTACGGTAAACATTTAGGAAGGCTGTAGGGTGAAATAAGATGTCTTATACTCAATTACTGGTTTCATGTCCTAGAATATCAAACGCTAACACTGGAAATTAATGGAGATAAAGTGTTTAATGGGACTCTTGCCAAAAACCCTCTTAAGAAGCGTCCACGTGAGATTTGTATTTCAAATATTACTCCTTGACCTTATAGCATTGCAGTGCTGAGTCAGAGCCGCCTGACTCTTTTTATTTAGTTTTTTTTTGGGTAGGTTTTGTTGATTGTGGTGTATTATTTTGACAGTGTTCAGAGCCTGTTTATCTTTGATGTCACTTCCTTGAGCATCTTGTAAACATGGAGTAGCAGTTATACCAAGCGGTTAGCGTCATGAGGTGTAGCTCTGCTCTGTTTTCTATACATTTTAATGCTGTGGCATCATGAATGTAGTGTAAATTCTTCTCATGAGAAGCCTAATGCTGAAGGTCAGAGGTCAGCTGACTGGAACGTTAGGTTGAATGACACTAGAATCACATTTTTCATGAACGACCTCATTTGAACCCATCTGAAGGATGATTCATTCATAAACTCTCATGTTTCAGCAGTTGCTGTGTGATTCCGTGAATGGATAATATTTCATTACAGCCGTTAAGACTGTGTGATATCTGAAATGTAACAAAACAAAGCGATAAATAGCAGGGATTTTGAATATATATATATATAATCATTGTGACTATATTATGATTGTTGGATATGTATATCACCTAAACCTAGTTTCTTACTAATGCTAGGCGGGTTAGGCTGTTTCAGAAAAGTATTTTTCAATGTCAGGTTTTGCTGCATGTCAGTAAATACTCTCTTGCAACTGCTAGAGAACAAATAAATTTGCTAACGCCGCATTTTATTCACAAGCAACAGCCTTGACAGAGACCGCAATTGATGTTGGGAGTAATGTGGAAAGTATTTGGGCAGGGTTTGGGTGAGGTTGACTCTTCACGTGTGATGTGTCCGTATCAGAAAACACAGTTTGGTCTTTGAAGTAGTGCTGACTCGGTTACTCTACAGGCTTTGAAAGCCCCGGCTTCGCCATGGTGTTGTTTGTATTAAAACAGAATTGATTATCTGACTCTTCTAGAAGTTGCATATTCTTTTTTTGTTCACCACTTTATGGTTTGTACACAATAGAAAAGCTTTGTCCTGTTGGTTATGGTCATTCCTTCACATTTCTGAAAAGTGAATTAAAAGCATTTGTGGTTATCTCTGTTCTGATAGTGTTGTTATGCAGCTTAAAACTGATAAATAAAGGCCTCTGTGCCCCATTAAAGAGTTAATCTTGTACTGACTTGTTTGCACCACAGTGCTGTTATGTGATCATTAATTCTGTCTAGACCTTCAATCCAAGGGCCTGTTTAGCTAGTAAAGGACAAAATGCTGTCAACACTCTTTTACTATGCAGAATCTAGATGCGTTTGTTTTGGCATGTACACATAGCACTAAGTTTCTAGATGTTGCCTATAAATCAATTGTCTATTCCTCTTAACTCATGCATTGTTTTTACTGAGGTGTAGTGAAGTCACTCTTAACCAGTGGACCAGGGTTGGCCAAAATGTCCGTAGTTCTTTGTTCATAATGAATTTGGATTGAATTAGTCACACTCCACTGAATGATATATTGAAATTTTTAGTTGGAATGACAGGAAAAGCGATTTAATGTATTGCAATACAAAGAGGGATTGAGCAAGTTGAATTTAACCATTTTTTAAATATCTACATTTCCTCACTGATTATTATTATGGAAGAAAAACTTTAATTACAACAATAACTTAATAACAAAGAGTGCAGTCTCTTAAAACGGGTAGAAATAACAACGCTAGTACTAAATACAATTACTTGAACATTAAAGGCAAGTATGTCTTGACAAAGAAAAGCATTTCTGCACTGTCACCAGTTAAAGGATAGTACAGGCTGCTGACCTGTGGCTGACGAGTTCTTGCTTGGACTCGGCGCGCTAGCTTTATGCAGAGTTCAAACTGCACTATTTTCAAAGTAGTCGCGTCAGATGTTTTCATACTGTATGACTATCTGGGGTATCATTCAGTCGCTGCTGTGGTCACACTGCATGATAGATCGGTGACAGGGGTTCTCACGCTGCATGACTTTACAATAAGAAGGATCGCAGACCACTTTGTCTCACTGCCAGACACGCACGAGAAGTGACATGGAAACAACGCAAGAATACGTGTGCAAGACCGGAGTTCTCATGTGAGACTGGGGTTATTATTATAAATGATATCAAGCAAAATAAACTTGTCATACAAATTGCATGTGTGCTCATTTGTAATGAAAAGAAGATTATACAAGGATATTCACCTTCTATACCTTCGTAACTCCTCCCCCAACATTCTGCTGCCCTGGATGTGGCTCTCTCATTGGCTGTATGTAATCGCTGATGTTATTCAGTCAGAACACCTTTCACACAGCATGATTTTGAATCGCCGACAGGTCCAGATATTTAGCATGCCTAATATCTCACGAGTGTCTGCGATTCTCTCAGATCGTGTCTTTGGTAGTCCACTGTGTGACTGTCACTTGCGTTAACGAGCACTGTTTTGCCTGTGATTTTGGGCATTTGTCGGCGATTTCTCAAAACCTGTTGGCGAGTCAAAATCGGGGCAGATATGAGCCTGAAAAAATCGGCCGATTTCGATCACTAGCCGGTCAATCGGTGCATCTCTAGTAAATCATGCAGAAAAATTACGTTTGCTGCGGCAAACTATGCTTATAACTATTATTTAGGACTTTTTGGAATTTCTTTCCATTTGTATCTTGCTTAAATTTGAATTAGAGTATCTCTATTCCAGGAACCTACAGTAAATAAATTCAAATTCATGCATTCTCTGGTAAAGTAAAAGGCACATAGCTCTCGTTTCACACAATGAGGCCTGATATCAGTCACACAGTTCTGTAAATGTACATAAAAAAAATTGTAGCAAACCCCTCAAATTGCTTAAGAACAGCCGAACATTCTGTCTTTAAGCTGCTTAGAGAGGAAGTGTGTCTGACTGGGGAGAGAGAGAGGCACATGGAGGGGGAGATAAGGAGGGCAAGAAACTGTCTTTTTTTGTTGTTCATGAGCTGATGTAAGCCCTGTGTCCTTTGTACCACCCTTGGCTTCATAATAGTTGGGGCTGGGGGATGTGACCTTCATAGAAAGCAACTGTTGTGTATGGCACCTCCCTTTATTGTTAAGTGTTGTGTTTTGCTTCCGAAGTTGAACAAAGACATTTTATATTTTCTGTATTTTTTCACTGTTTTCCATATTTTTAAAACAAAAGCCATATGGCATTTTGGGAACAAGGTTTTGTTTTTGTTTTTTTGGCCTAATGGCTATTGCCAGCCTAATTAATTTCACTTTCAAATGTTTTGTAAACCGTTTAAGGCTGCTTTAATTTTTGGCTGAAAACTTGCCAAGATTTCAAAATCCCTAGAAACTTGACCACATTTACTTCATATACATGCCTACATTTCCTAGAAGCACTGTAGGCTTTAGATGATCCATAGAGAACATAGGTGTGTATGGTTTCTAAGAGTAAGGCTTTAGGGAAATGCAGCCCTGGTCTTATTGTGAACGATTCATCTTTGCACATTATTCCAGAGGAAAACTATAGAAACCACTTTTCCAGATGAAACAAATTCCCAGCAGATTAAAAAGTCCCCACCCCACATTCTTACTCATTCAGGATCCCTTTCATTTTGAAATGTCCCATTATAGAATTGAAACTGGTTGCTGGATGCCATGATGTTTTGAAGCTTTCTCTGATTTTCTTGTAACTATCTCTAATAAAGAACAAATATAAGAGAAACATAGTAAACTGACAGGACTCAGTCTTGTTCAACTAGATTTGCCAGGTGTTCACAATATGTCCACGTTAGTTAAACATTTGTCAGCATCGTGTTTTGTTTTCAACCGCTGTAGTGGAGAATGTTTGTGTTGTCGTTTGAGCAAGGCTCAAAGTTTAGTAGGCCGCACCACCTCTGGTAATGTTTGTTTAGTTAGTGTGTGCTGGAATGTTGAATTGGTGAAGTCATCCTATATTTGGTCGGTGGTACATGTGGACCCTTGCACATTATGTCATCATCATGCTTTAGATTCAGTGCAAAGTATAAGAATCAAAACATGTTAAAATGATTGTCCATCCGTCCATTTTCATTCAATATTTGTCACATCCCGGCTTGAACAGTTGACGTTTCCAATAACATTTTTGTGACTCATTTGATTGATATGTGGCAATGCTAATGATATTTGACCATTTTGAGATAATCAGCATTGATAATGAATTGATTAGCAATTGTGTAAGATAGATACAGTCAGTTAGAATCTTATTTGTACCTTTGTTCAGCAACAATGCATTAAATTGATGAAAAGTGACAGTAAGGACACTGAAGACTGGAGTAATGATGCTAAAAATTCAGCTTTACAATCTTCTTATACATTCAGTTTAATTAAATGGCAGTACATCCAGAGGCTTATCAACTCTTCACTGTCTCTTTCATCCGTTCTGTTTTTCCTCTCCTTTTTTCATGCTTTTTCTGTCCTATCAGTTTGCATTATTTAAGCTCCTGTAGTCTCTGTCTCTGTGTCTCCTCACCTTACTCCATCCTGTGTTTTTGAACACCACAGCACTGCCGACTCTTCAGTCCTCAGCTGCGTCTGATTTTCCCACTCCCTCAGTGCAGTGTGGTAGCTAGCACGTGCGGCCCACTTGCCTGTCGCTGAACGGCGTGTGATGTGCACAGAGCCAGGCTGGCAGCAGGAGAGCGCCATGATGTTGTTGACGCAGGGGGTGATGGGATACCAGAGTACAGTGGGAGCATGATTGCATGCAGAGAGCGGCTGCTGTAGTGTGTCTCTCTTAAGCTCCTAAAGCTTCCGGAAGACGAGACTCTGATTTAGTTGGCAATGTTCCACCTCTGTCCCTCTGCCCAGCTGTTGCCCTCCCTTCTCCTAACTCCTCAAACCCCTGCAGCTTTTAAAATCATCAGAGAGTTTTGTACACCTCTGAGTGGCCTTTTATCTTCTACCACGTGCATGAAGTTAAGGCCCAAAATTAACTTCCATAACTTCCTGAACGTTCATAATTATCAGTAGTTTTGAATTAATTTGAACTAGATCCGCTCTTATTAGTTTATCCACTTTTCCGACCATTATATTCTGGATATAATCATCCAATTTTATTTGGCATTGTTTTTATTAAAAATGTCAAAACTTCAGCATTTACTTTAATATTTGTATATTATTTTTTTATTAATATTTTATTGCATTTTATTCTGATTTTGCTGCATTTGCCACAAAAGCGCTGTGAATTCCCTCATTTTTAATTTTTGAAGAGTGCATGCAATTAAAAAAAATAATAATTCTGGATTTTATTGCATACACTACACAAAATGCCTGAATTGTTATTTATAGTTAGATTTTATGTAATTATAAATTTTTTGTATTGCCATTGCGTACTTTTAATTAACAACACTTTACAAAGGCACTCTGAATTTGCCTTTTCATTCCCAATTCCTCTGCATCGGATGTGCTGTTCCACTGCTTGAGCATGAACAGAGCAGCCTGTGGTTTTGTGTACTGCAGTATTGTAACTAAATAGTGTGGAAAACAGAGCTATCTTTTGATGTAACCCATCTTTTTGGCCGTGTGCTTTTGTCAGTCTTACTGAATGAGTGGTTTCTGTCCTCTGAATAGACCTGTATGACATAGTAGTAGATCATCATGTGCCATTATTTGTTTTGCTGGTGAAAACTTCAGATCATGTCAAGACATGATAGTCATTGCTCACAATCGGTGAATGGGATTTAAAATAATATTCCTCCCACAGATGTATAATCATCACCTAGATTTAATCTGAGCTCATTGTGCATAATTGTTAAAATCCTCCAATTTTGAATGTTGGCTTAGTTGTGAATGTCATATCATCTCTTATGACTCATTTGTAAACTGTACACACACACACACACACACACAAGAGAATACCATTATTATTCCATTTCTTTGTGTGTGCATGTATTTACTTTCAGAATTAAGGCTATAAGGATCTCAACCTAGCCTTTATATTGATCCCAGTGTTTAGTCATATCAAATGTTATCTCATAAGTCTATAAGTCACCAATTAGGGTCAGAGATACACATTTGTTGATAACAAATATGTACATAATGAAGCTCTGTCCATTTCTGTAGAATCGTTTTACCAGTTTCCATCTGTGCCTTTTAATATTTTGTTATGTGTTTGAAAACATTGTTTTGCCTGAGATTTCAAACCCTTTGAAATTCGACTGGTTTGTTTGAGCTGGATTTCTTCCTAATTCTGGCCTGTTCTTTGTTCCTATCTCTTACTCTGTATCGCTCTGCTCTACTCTCTCTCTGTCTTCTTTCTGCTATTGTGCTCTATCAGTGCTTCCCTTTATGAAAGGCATCTAATGAAGTGTGTTGGTGCTGAACAGCCACACTAAACCTACTTGTAAACCATCAATGGTTTGCTTTCAGAATCTAAAACGTATGCTGAGCCATCAAGGCCTATTTGGCAAACAGAACATTAAAGCGTCTGTTTGTTTGTTCAGTTGGCATTTCATTCAGTTGACCACCGGAGCAAAGACAATAAATATTTCATAGTAGGTGTCATACAAAAATTTGAAATCTGCGCCAAGAACACCAGCCTGTCAAATTCTGTAAATGTTTCAGTTTGTACACATTGCTGAAAAACAATGGACCGTTTGTGTTCCGCCAGATTATTATATTTTTGACGAACGTTTTTTGTCCCCGTTGACTTCCAAGTGTGTCTTTTTCATTTCAAAGTCAATGTGTGAAAATTACTCAATTGTGCAAAAAAATTATTAATAAACTAATTTTGTTAATGTAATATTTTTAGTTTTACTTATTGACATTACTTTTGCTGATAGTTAAAATTGACTTTGCTTTGTTAAACAATTGTGAAACAGCACTTTTTTAGAGAGAGTAGTTTGGATCAGAGTATGTTGTATCTCGAACAACCCCCATCACAGCAGGACAACCAGTGTGTTATCGGCTCATCCAGCCTTGTGAAGGAAATAGAGCTGAACTTCACGCCCATATAGAGTCTAGCCCTCTGTACAGCTGATCTGATCGCTGAGCATAGCGCACGTCTTTGTTGTTGGTGCAGACATTTCATTGTCAGCCTTACTTGAGCTGTGAGATGGAATGGATGTGGCAGAGGTGCTGATGTGGACGTGAGGGGAGGGAGTGTCAAGAGCTGTTAATTCAGCTGTACTTGAATGACGAAAACACTTCCAACTGCCACATAGTGACAACCGCAGTCCTCTAGGTTCTGTATCTTTAATTAAATTCTAAATTCTAAAAATGATTTTCTTTTGTAGATTCAGGATCTTGGTTTCTGCCAAGGTCACCTGTCTGTTTAGCTGTCTGTTACTGTTCGTTAGGGTCGTTTGTTTTGTTTTACGGTACAGCTTGTGCATTAGTATGTGTGTCCTGTTTGATCCTGATTATTGTGTTGTCCCATAGTGGCCTTAGACAGCAAACAGTGATACGGGCAACAGATTTGCCTTTAACTGAAATGCACAAACAGCGTCCTTTTAGAGGCAGGAAATTAGAAGATCATTTATGTATGGTTTCACTTAAGCCAGGACTAGGCATTAGTTAAATTAAGATATTTAAGCAACTTTTACAAAAATGCCTTATAAGAAAATATTA
>JAUMHQ010000063.1:15079125-15091713 GCA_032361165.1 Enteromius paludinosus
GTGTCTTTGCTGCTGACCTCTAATGATCCAGTTCAACCACACTTACAAACTAAAATGACTTCAAAAACTAACTATTGTGCTTGCTGAAGAGTATTGAACCTTCTTCTCTGTATTCTACTTTACAGATGTGAATTTAGGCTGAGGTTTATTTGACACTTAAACTTATTTATTTTGCTATAAATAGAACGTCTTATAATAAAAACAAACACTCAACCTCTGCCTGTATTTAAAAAGTATGCATGCATTACTTTCCATAATAAGTAACGTAATTAGTTAAGACTTTTTTAGAGAGTAACGCAATATTGTAATGCATTTACAACTTTCCCCAACACTGCTTGTGAGACACCTTTGTGGCATTTTAATAGGGGATTTCATTTAGTTAATGAATTGAACTCTACGCTCCACGAAAAGGCTGATGGGAGATCCCGTAATGAGATTAACTGTCATTTAATTGTATTAGATTGAAAGTATTACATTTGGATTGTCTTCACAGTACATATGGGACCGAATGTTGGCGGGGTTCAAACACAAAAACAACCGGTCCAGAGAGGGAGTGTGTCTCTGTCTCATCTCAACTCTGAACACGTAAGCCCCATTGTCCTGAAAGTCTGGATATTGTAGCTTTCATTCAACATAAAGACAACTTGCATTGACTTTGTGTTTAAAATCCTCACTTGTAGTTGATTTTCTCTGCTGAATAGAGATGTTAAGTTATTCAAATGAAAATGAAGCAGCACATTCTTCTAGGCTAACCCATTAAAGCTGAACTTGGCAAAGATACCACAAGCCCGCATGATGCACTAATGCCGCCCTCCCTGTCGCTATCGCTTCTGTTGTTTAGATACGGTGCCCAAGGCTTAACCCTGAGCAAAATTGTACCACATATATGTAATCTACTCGGAGACCCCACAAGTCAGGTATGTGCATTTACCTGGATCTAAAACCTTCAAGATTAAACTCTGATCTGCATGACATGGCTTTTTTACAGAACAATGGATGAATGTAGCAACATTACACAAAGCTATAGTGACCTCTGGTGGTGGTTTTGAATGTGGAGCTGTAACTAGTGTACATTTGTTTTTATTAAGTGAATATAGATTTTACAACAGATGCAGTGGGAAGCTTTTCATATAGTAGGTTAAACATTAAATTAGCAACGTGATTGCTTTAGTATTTAAGATTTAAGATGTTTGCTTTTTTATGTGTTATCCTTGCCACTGATAATATATATTAATATAAGCTAATGTTTAATAATATACAAACTTCCAATTTTATGAGTGCACAGTTTAGAGGCTTGTTTTAAGGATGAAGTTGTCCAATTGTATGCCCAGGTTCGGGATGCGGCCATGAACTGTCTTGTGGAAATATACAGACATGTTGGAGAAAAGGTTAGGATTGACCTTAGCAAAAAAGGACTGCCGCAATCAAGGTAAGCTCTTGTTTTTGTTTTTAACTAATTGTCTGTCAATTCACAAACAATGCATCAGCATTACATCTACAATATTAGTCTTCATGTCACTCCCAGAGTCTTTTCTAATTCAGAAAGGTTTTTTCTCACTGCGTATCAGGCACTGATAAATTTAGACAGATATTTTCCCAACTAGTAAGTGTTTCTAAACAGAGTGAAAACATTCATGAACCAGTCTCTGTTAGTACTGTAATGATTCTTATTCACTTAAGAGGCTAAAGTGGCTATTCATACAGGTCATTAGGTCTTAATTTCCCTGTAGACCCGTAATCAGGCTCTGCCCTCTAACTTAAGACTAATATGCTTTTAGCAGTAAACGTTATGTGCTTACAGCACACTGCCTGCCTATATACAGTACTGTGCAAAAGTATTAGGCCACTAGTATTTTCACCAACAAAAAATGGTTTAAGTCGGTTATTTCTATCTTTTGCGGTAGCGTGTCAATCGGAAATATCAGTTTACATTTCCAAACATTATTTTTGTCATTAATTGTAATAATGCAGTGAGATTAATGTCTGTACAAGGAGTCTGACAGCAGCCTACCTGAAAAACTATGGGCAAGTGTACCTCTGAACAGAAGCTGTTTTACCAAATATTAATTTGATTTAGTTAATAGCAGTTAATAGACAAATTAAATCTATTTATGGCATTATTTTTGAACGCATCCTCATTTTACAGCATTTTTGCCCGAGTGTCTAAAACAAGGGTGGGGAACCCTGGTCCTCGAGGGCCGCAGTCCTCTAAGTTTTTCATACAACCCTGCTTCACAACACCTGACTCAAATCAAATGGATCCAACAGCCAATGAAGTTCTGCACAATCACTAGTTAATTTGAATCAGGTGTGTTTGCGCAGGGAAACATGGAAACCTTGCAGGATGAGGGCCAAGGTTCCCCACCCCTGGTCTAAAACTTTGAGCAGTACTGTAGCTTTGCAGGTTTTTGTGAAGCATCCTGGAGACGTTGTTCTCCACAGTTCTTCTGGATTGAGTCTGTCTCAGTTTGTTTTGTTACTTCATGTTATTCCAGACAGACTGGATGATGATCAGATCTCTGTGTGGAGCACTGGCTGTTGTCAGACCCCTTGTGCAGACAGTAATCTCACTGCATTATTTATTTATAACCATTTTTTGTGTAAAACTAATGGCCTAAGACTTTTGCACAGTACTGTATGTCATTTAGATTCAACCTCCTGATTTTGTTCGAAGAGTATTCCATTTATAGTGCCACTCTCAGATGTTTCGCTCCATGGGTCTGAACCTGCAAAAGAAAGTGTCCAGCCAGGAAACTGATCAGCAAGAGTTGACCAAAGTGCATGGAGAGGAGGACAACATGCCAACATTTGCTTGTGGTCTGAATTTGGTTGTAACATCTGTTAGATGTCCCTCCCACTTAAAATCTGTGCATGTCTCCAGGGACCACGCAGGCATCTGTTTCTCTGATCTTCTCAGTGGTTATAGTTTTAAGACTTTTGAGGGCAGGCTCAATTGGAACACGCCTGAGGAAAACAGTTTGCCTTGACTTCAGACACAACGTCAGACCGGTAACTTTGAACATCGAGTCCCAAGTATGTCTACTGCAACTTATTTTTGAGTTAATTCATCAGATCTTATTAATACAATCATTCGGGTCATGCAAAAATGTTTGTAGCTAATGCTAATTTATTTCCATTTCCGAGAGATGCACTCATTATATTTGATTTATTAGATTACTGTTATGTCTGTACTGTCCTCTCAGTTGGCTTCATGTGCATCTGCGCCCCAAATTCTTTCGGACTAGACCAAATCCTGTTACTAAAAATGATAACCACACAATTAAAATGTCCCTCAGAGGGATCTATGAAAGAATCAAACTCTGCTTTTCTCCGCAAATCAGGCACACATTTAGCATAAATCAGGCGTGCACAACAAAGTTTTAATGTTCAATATCCATTTTGTGTCTTAAGCGCACTGACAGCCTGACAGTTTTTCAGTGCTGCTGTTTTTCACAGACTGCCACAGATGTATCTGCAAAATTCAAATCTTCTCAGCTTAGTTTAGAAGCGTGCAGCCAGCCTGTATGGATGAAGTGAAAAGGGGAAGAAATCTCTTTTTCAACGCTGTAGTCCGTGAGGGTTTAGCAAGCAGCATTGCCTTCTTTCAAACTGAAGAAAAGGCATCCCGTCTCATTTGCAATTCAAAAATCTGTTGTGGGACACTTTGTTAAGCAGAAATGATGGACTTGTAGGATTAAATGTTTGCATTTGTCAGTGGTTGTCAACAGGGATGCCCTTATTTAAAATGAAATCCTAACAGCAGGATTGTTTGAGCCAACATCCTCTTAAATATTAATATTACAAGGCTTTACTTGCTTGTCCTAGTTAGAATTGAATGAATTTGGCAGTTCGAGCTTTGAATATTAACATCATCACACTATTCACAAGGTGGATTTTTTTAATCAATATCATAAATGTTTTATTGTTTATTGTCCTATTTGTAGCCTAAAATGATTCTTTGCCACACTGCAAGGCAGAGAAATGTGGCAGCCCGTCCAGATTCAGCATGGCAGAATCCCCTCGCAGGGAGCTGTGAAAATGACGATGAATCGGCTTTGATGTGCAGGGATCTGGGGATCCGCCTCTGACTCGCACAGACAATCTTCTCAGAGGGATGTAAAGGATGAAGGATTCTCAGAGGGTTTTACAGGAAGAAAACATCCTCAGCTTTGTGAATACGCAGTGGGAGGAGTTTTAGAGAGCAGCGCTACATAGTTTGCTGTCATTTGAGGATGCTTGAATTTTTCCCAAATTGTTGCTTCATTAGAGGCAATACTATAATTAAAATCATTATTTTATTCCTTTGATCCTCTTACAGTTTTACTTCTTTTACTGATGTACGTAACTATCTCTTTGACCTTTAGGTATTTTTCAGGCCTGTATCTTTAAGACCTGTAAATGACCTCTGTTACGGTTGCCTAACCTCTTCACACATACATTACATTTACTTTTGGACTTGCAGGTTTGCTTTGAGGTCAAATACAGTTGGTGCAATGCTTGCATTACACTGACAGGATCACAAAACCATCCTTGCTGAAATGTGACACATCAACTGTTACATCACAAACAGTCTCGCTCAGCCAGACTTATGGCTAACGGCAAAAAGTCTGGTTCTCATTGTAGCTTGTTCTTGCCTCGAACCACACATTTAGTCTGCCTAACCGACACGTTAAGCAATCAAGTACTGATGCGTCCATAGTTCAATAGTTAGTCAAATAGTTAAATAGACTAATAGTCTAAGCATTTGTTAAATAGTCTGTGTAGTCAGGTGGTATATCACGACAAAGGGAGTGACCGGATGAAGGGTATTTCCGTTTCACACACATTTACCCTGCTAAGTGGGAGCCTTTTTTGTTAAATTTGCAACACCTGTTTCTAAGGATTGTTTTGTGTGCTCCAAGAGTCACATTTCCAGGAGTTACTGTTCTGAAGGTCTAGGTATTCTTGTGTAACTGAGCAATCTTTAACTTTATTTATTTATTTATTTTACAGGTTGAATGTAATTTTCAGCAGATTTGATGAAGTCCAAAGATCTGGGAACATGATCCTCTCCTCAGGTTCAGGTAGGATTTTTATATTTAGAAATTCCACAAATTCAACAAGCTTTTAACATCTTAGCTTGTATGGCTTTGTTCCGAAACCTTAAAACGTTACTCCTTAAAACATCCTAAACTCACAACTGACCCTCTATGTAGAAACAGTGTTGAGCATTTTTTGTATTAGATTGAACAGCTATTTTAATCTACACTTTTAGGGATTGATTGATTTAATTATTGCATCCACCATCTCGGATGGATTTTTTTCACTGAGCTTATCACAGTGCATTATGGGATTGCCTTTTCTTTGAAGGATACTTATGATGCTACTTTAGTCCAAGATAAGCTATATAACTGCTTTCATTTTTGAATGCCAAAAAATGCTGTATACATAGGAGACAGCAACTATTTTCTTCGAATTGTACATTCATGTCCTAGAGAAGGGGTTCCCAACCTTTTATTTTTGAACACTTTTCTTAAGTAAGGTAGGTTCGGGCACAACAGTTGCAGATCTAGAAGAATTAGAGGCTATGAAACATGCTTGTTCGAAATAGAGAATTAGGGAGGTCTGAGTCCCCCTCTCATCCACCTCCTACTCTAGTTCTCCCCTGCGGCCCTGTGCACATTATATTGCAGGATTTGGACTCATTCTGCATTTCAGTGGGTGGTTGAAAGCAGCATCTGTGGCAGAAGGATTTTTTGTCATTTCGCTGAAAATGAAATGTCTGTTTATTTGTGTGATCGCCTCTTCGACTTTTAGTTTTCAGTAAAATCAGGTAAAGGTAATGTATTGAGACAAAATGAATAGGGTGATGGTCAGCTTTAGAATTACACATGAAAGAGAGAGCAATAGAACGAGAGCGGGAGAGAGAGAATGTCACTCCTCATGTTTTATGCTGCAGTGCTTTCATATTGTTCGTCTGACTTTAGATTGGAAGAGACTTGCTTTCTTCTTTTTCTGAATTTCGATGTATTTAATGGAATAATGTCATGCTGATTTTGATATTGAAAAGCTTTGATGTGATCCTTGGTTCACACTGCTCCATATAAAGTCATATAAAGAAACAGTGGTCGTTTAACAAATGAAAAACAGTGGTCTAAGTTTGCTTTTGGCAGACAGTGATTAAAATACACTTAGTTTTTAGGTATTTTGGTGTATATTTTTCCTTTTTCCTACCTCAGACTGGAGCTCTGGAGTAGTGATTTTACATATAATAGTATTATATATATATTTGCCACTGTCATCTTCTTGTAGATGCAGCACTTCCAGCACAGCTCTTTTTTAATAAGTGCTGTCTCTGCACAAATATTAATAGCTTATGTAATGGGAAATGTCTTTCATTTGCACTGCTAATATTTTGTGTAAATCTGTTGTGTAAGGGCCAGAGTATCCGGAGTCTCTTTCCTGTGTTAAGATTTTAGTTGGTATAAGGAAGATGTCTCAAGTTCTGTGAACATAAACTTAGAAAAGATTAAGCAAAGTAAATGACCCCAGATCAGCTGTTTGTACATCACATCCATTCTTTACAAGGGAAATGCTGTTACGTCCTTTATTTAAAAGAGTTGGGTGGCTTTTGTCTTTGGTGAAGTCACAAGACCTCAGCAGCAGGAAGGGAAAGGGAGGGAGAGGCGGAGACCCGAGAGAGAGAGAGAGACTGTAAAAAAAGCTGGAGCTTTGTTGGATTTGCAGTCTCTGTGTGAATTGAAGAGACGCTTGCTCTATGACAACCGGAGAAGGTAAGGATTGGAATGGCGGCTTTAATGTCAGGGACAAATAAAAGCAGTGTTGGGCACTAGCAGCCTTAAACCTCCAGCTGCTGTTCTGCCAAGAGGACAGCGTGTTTTTTCGTGTTTACAGATAATAACGCTTCTGAGATTTAAATATTCGCGTTTTAGCTT
Organism: Enteromius paludinosus; assembly: GCA_032361165.1. Taxonomy (NCBI): domain Eukaryota; kingdom Metazoa; phylum Chordata; class Actinopteri; order Cypriniformes; family Cyprinidae; genus Enteromius; species Enteromius paludinosus. The sequence goes on from JAUMHQ010000063.1 coordinate 15,086,061, forward strand.
CAACCATTTTTTTTACGGTCTCTTTAGCTGGATTTCAAAGCATGAGAGGAAAGGCGGTGTATTCGTTTATAGATGTTGTCGTTATGGAAAAATAAAACAGAATCTCTCAGATTGTCCTGAATTCAGATGTGCATAAGATAGATTTGTGACATGTATCGAACATTCAATACGTCTCACACCAGATTTGCGACTACGTTTCTTCAGTCTGTTACCATTTGTGATGTTGTGTTGCACTCAATATATATAACCACATTATGCATGTGAATTTGCTTATTTTGCTCATCTAATGCACTTTAGGAGTGATTTTGAGCTATTTTGTATTTTTTTTACATTAGCATACATGCAATGCATGTCTATAATTGCATCATTTGTCGTTTTATATTATTTATTTATTTATTTTTATATCTATTTTATCTCACAGCATGAGCATCCATTTTTAACCTACAGCATTAACCTAATACAATGCTATAATTATATTTTAGTGGTGCCTAAAAAATGAAAGCCATTGCACATGAAATTATTACATTGCTAATGAAGACTGCTTTCAAATTTACTTTAAGTAAAATGAATTCACCGATCACACTTCCTTGGCTTGCTTTAATAGCAAATGAAAGCATGTTTTCTTTATTTTCTGAATCTTTAATAAAGCACCAAAACTAGGACTCACGCTCTGTTTGGAGAATAATCCTTCATTCACCTTTAGTGATGTACCCTGCTCTGACCGTTTGTTGTCACCTTTGCACAATATGCACACACTGTCAACATAATACAGGTTATGAGTCACGTGCGTTGGTGTAGAAGTGCGGTCTAGGACACCCAGCGTCTATGTCAGGATACACTGCAGGGTGTGTTCAGAAAGGTAATGGTGATCGAGGGATGAGATTTTACTCTTACCAGTTCATCTTTTTTATATACAGTACACACTGAGATTAATGGATCGGGGCACTTATGTGTGTGTGAGTTCATGTCCTACAGCACTGTTATGTAAACATGTCGCTGGGGATCTAAGCTTTTTTTCATGCTGACATGTTCAAAGTCACTCTGACATGTTATGCTGTGTCATTGTCTCAGTCCAATCAGCAACTAAAGAAGTTGTCGTTTGACACAGTGGCAGGTACTTTGGCCGTGAAAGTGAGCACAGATCTTTTCTGACAGGTGTTTTCACAGGTCTGTAAGCATCCCATGTTCCAAACTAATGACATCAAACATAGTTTGTCTTCAGTCGCATGTGAAAAATCTGATTTAGGAGCCAGAGAAGCACTTTGTTCAAAGTTGGCAGGTCATGCAGAAAAGATTATATCCTCCTCCTCATCCCCGGCTGAAATGACACATCTCTCAAACTCAAAACTTTAGTGGCAAGGAGATTAAGGCCCGTTCCAGGGGTTTGTCCTCTTGAAAGGACATTACTCATTTCTGAGAGCAGCAGGAGTAAATAAATATCACCATCTCCACACGACCCTTCTGTATAAATCCATATTTTGTAGTCAGTTTTAGGTCTGTGAAGAATTATTATTGAAGGAGGCTGATTTACTCAGTTCGGTTTATCTATTTCAAAATTGGACATTCATTTTTAATGTGTAGTTACTTTTCACCCACACTGTAAATAACATATCTGATTATATGTAGTGCTCTTTATACATGCTTATAAAGCTCCAGGTGTACATGAGCATTGCGTATGTGTGGTTTAGGTTTTTAATGAATAATGATTTATTTTATATCACTTTATTTCACGGAAAAGATTGTGCTTACACATGTTTAGTGAATAAGACCCATTGTCTGTGCGTTGAACATGGTTGTATTGGTGTCTATGGAGGGTCAAAAAGCTCTCAGATTTCATCAGAAATATCTCAATTTGTGTTACAATGTTGAATGAAGGTTTTACAGACTTGGAGCGACATGAGGGCGAGTAATTAATGACTGAATTGAGATTTTTAGGTGAACTATCCCTTTCATTTAATCTAGAGGTTTAGCAGAACGCTAAACGAACTAAATGTTTGCATATATCACCAGAGAGAAGTCTGATGCTTCTTTAGAATTTCAGATGATGACATTTTGATTATTATTGCAAATTCAACACATGCTTGAATAAATCTTTCACAGTAAGATTAATTTTATTGTTATGTAGCAAGTGTGTGTATGTGTTAGGGCTGTGTTGTTATAGCCAGTGCTGGTAAGGTATGACTAGGTCTTTCCTATTATTTAGTTTGACAGGTTGCCACTTTGATCTTCTAGTGCCTTTCACCAACTTCAACAGAAAAAAAGATCCAATTCAGATTAGCCATTTCTGCTCCAAGGGAGACATTCGTATTAAATTGAGTAAGAGCTTGCTGTTAGATTGACTTGCACAGCAGTTTTATGATGAACCATTTGATTTTTCTAGGCCAATTAAGCGAGTTACGGAGCATGTTGTTGAGCCAGTGGCGACCTGCTTCTGTTGGGTCTCAAATCAAAGAAAATTGTTACCATTAAGTGAAATGAAACACTGAACTCGCTGCTTGAGCTCCAGCTAAAACTGATTGAGATTGATATCAGATCATGAATGATGCCTTTTTGCCTTTTTTTGACTGTCATTAGCTATCTGCCCACATATTGTCTTATGAAAGATGTCTTTTGTGAGCATATTGTTGCCATCTTTGAATGTTTTACACACATACACATGTGCTGTTGTTTCTACCACCCACCTATAAAAATTGGGCTGTATTTTTCCAGCAGTCAGCACCATACCTCTCAGCTGGTTTAACTAGAACACAGACTACGTATGCATTCCTATACCTACATTAGCTCTCTCTAAACAGCATATCTCAGCTAAATGCACCAACACTTTTATTTAGTTTTTGTATTTATGTGCATTGATTTGACAAATCTGTCTTGGACCACCGACCAAAGGATTGAAGTTAAAACTATGACATATAAAATAATCTAAATATTTTGGTTTAGCAGGAAGGCATATAAAAAATGATTCTGTTCCATCGTTAAACAGCCCAAAAAGAAAGTCGTTCCTGTGGAGATGTCATTTATTGCGCCATCTTACAGGAATTGTCATGTAAGGATATGTTGTATGCATTGCCGGCTTTCTGAGTTTGGCGTTCTTGGGGAGTCTTAAGTGGAAACATCTTGCATACCTTTTTGCATACCTTAAATGATCTAATGTCGGAACATTTTTACATAATGCATTTATCCCAGTAATGCCCAGGACTGCATACGGCATAACAGCTTAAACAAACATATAAGCTGCATGTTTTTGTCTCTCCGTAGAGAGTCACAGTGCAGTACATTCGTAGTACCGTATATGCTGTTGTGCAGATTTTGTATTTCTATTGTGTGTGTCTACATATCTTAAGAGTCTATTGAAACAAAAATATCAATTGAAATATCTTTCTCTGACTGCCTTGATTTGCTTTGACTGGTTTGTTTGTGGTGTGCTCTGTAAGCTTGTCAGGATTATTACATAATCGCCTCGTCGTGATTATTTGATTTAATCATTGTGCACATGAAGTCCCAATCACATATTGCCAGTCAGGCAGAACACAAGCATTGGAATTACATAATACATGTTCAGCATATATTTATTTCATTTAGAGGACTTTTGGAAAAAAACAACATTGGTTTGCAAAAATGTCTAGGAAATCAAGCTATTTATTTATTTGATCAAGTTCAGTGTGAATAAATGACTTGTTAATCATGTGTATAAGCTGTCAGAGTTGATAAAAAGTGCAGACATGTTCAAGTTCTGTTCCCGACTCGAGGTACTTTGCCGATCCCTCTCCCCTCTCTCCAACCCATTCTTTCCTCTCTGGCCTCTGTGCTGTTCTATCCATGACATTGCCAATAATATAATTTCAAAAAAATACGTGAATAAGATGGGTTTAACAAATTTGGTTTGTTATTCACAATAATCTGCGTGACATTTAAATTTTCATGCACAGTTGTGTGGACAGCACTGGTGCTCTGCAAGAATGAGGCAGCAGAATACATCCATCCTGTAGCTCCTTCCTGTTCAGAAAGATTGGTGTGCCACCCCCTTCCTCTCAGACTGCTGGAATGTGTGAACGTCTGTTCATTTTTGATTTTAGTTGACTTCCAGAATCTCCTCATAGATGTATTCTGAACTGGCATCACTCCAGAAGAGTTGCTGTCATGTTTGAACACCAAAACACCGTCTTTCGCTTTGAATTTGAAGTATGAAGGTCTTCTTTCAGCATGATGTTATGATTGTCTGTGTGTTATAATTGGTAATGGAAAGTATGGAAATTTTAACGCAGGGAGATATTGGGAAAATGGGAGCCTTTCCTTGTGTTGTCAGGAAGAGCGAGTTTCCTGTGGTGTTCCTTGTTTGCTCTTCCAGATAAGATAAATCAGCTTGACAGTTGTGTTAGCATCTGATACATTTGTGTTCCCATCTCGAAACATGGTGTAAGAAACGTCCGCTGTAGAATACAATGATTTCTTGTGTCAATCTAGTTAATCAGGCAATCCACAAGACTGAGAGTACAGAGAAAAATGTTTGAACCATTAAACAATGTTGCTTGTGTCCCCTACAGATAAGAATTTTGATGACGAGGACTCTGTGGATGGGGGCAGGTCCTCCTCCTCTTCTTCTTCTAAGGGCTTCTCCAACAGCAGGAGAGGGGGCATGGGCTCAATGAGACGACCCAGTTCTGCCTCTGGATCCAGGGCTCCAGGTAAAAGCACAGCTGCTGCAGCTCAACCCCAGGATACCACTGAAAAACTAAAGTCAGATTACTCATCACAGTAAACACTATAAACATTCGTAAACATTGCATATTGCACGTTGAACAAGGAGAAATCCAAATGTTCACAGAGAGATTATCAAATGAAAAGCTTGTGGCTTAAAAAAGCAGAGGATTCTGTTGGATGGGTAAGAGGCATATTGCACATTTCAAAATTAAACCGTCTTTGATGAATTGAACTAATTTTCTTGTGGTTTGTGTGAAGGATTTAAATAGCAGACACATACATATATATATTAAATTAATATTTTTATTCAATAAGGATGCATTACATTGATAAAAAGGACAAAATATTTATTTAAAATCTGTTATTTTCAACTTTTTATCCATTAAGCAATCCCCTAAAAATAATTCATAATGATACGATAATGATAATACTAAATATCATCATTATCCTTATCAGCATTATCATATATCAGTTTATTATATTATCTATATTCTTATAGATAATATATTCAGTTATCTTAAGTACGTACTTATCAGTTTCTTAAGTACGAAAACGGCTTATTAGAATAATTTCTGAACAATCATGTGATGACTCTGCCATCACAGGAATAAAATACATTTTTAAATATATGAAATAGTTTACCAATATTTTACTGTGTATTTTTTTCATATAAATCCAGCCTCATATTTATTCACAATTACATTAAATTTTTTTAACAAAAAACAATTACAATACTAAAAGACTACATGTCATTGTTTGGTTTACTTGATGTACTAATATTAATTAGTGCTGTTAATTAAACAATTAATCAAATAAAATAGTTTTGTTTACATAATATATGTATATGTACTGTGTATATTTGTTATGTATATATAAAAACACACAAAAATATATATTTGGAAAATATTGGCATGTTTATACATTTGTATAGTCATATTCTTTTATTTTGTATTAT
>JAUMHQ010000063.1:15094311-15127811 GCA_032361165.1 Enteromius paludinosus
AGTGTAATTCGGCTATACATCCGCGCTAAAGGTGAAAGTCACCATAGCTTGTAGTATAGACTCCAACCCAACTTTGTGAACAGATTAACAGCGATATTTTTTGTATCGCGTGATAAGAGTCTCGCGTTAACGCCGATAACGGCCCACCACTAATTTATAGTATTCTATATTCTAGCATCAAGATTTGTAATTGCACTTTTCTTTCTCAGCAAACACACTTCCCTCGCCTTATCCCGATCATCACCAGCAACTGCACTTCTAAATCTGTGGCTGTTCGAAGGTAAACTAGAGCTTCCTTTGTTTAGATTTTTTTTATTTCTAAAGCTATTGTCTTGTTATATAAATCTTGTTCACTTTCACCCCATCAGACGGTGTTATGAGTTTTTAGACCTGTTATTGCAAGAATGGCAGACACACACTCTTGAGAGGTACGTGGAAAATGACTGATGTTGAATTGAGAATAAAGTTATTCGTTTTTGCTCATAGAATTTAGTATGTGTACAAGTTTGTGTTTGTGTTTATTCGTTCGGCGGACAAAACGGTCACACCCTCCCTTTCCTGTTTTTGTGACATTTAACTGGCGAAAACATGTTACTTATCAAAGCTCGGCTGAACGGGCAACTGATGATTCTTTTCGTGGGTTGAATTGATGAGCCAGGCATGTGTGGCAACCATGCGTCCCGGACGTTTCCATGGCAATATAGCCAAGATCTCTTTTAAAAGGAGGTCTGGACTCCTCTTATCCTCTCTTTCCCACTGTGCTGCCTTTGGAGAACTGGGAAAAAGGTCTGGCGTCTGGAAGTTTCAAAGGAGACAAAGTGAATTCACTGCTGGTTCTGCGGACTGTAAGAAACATTATTCATCATGTTTCCCTACTACCCCAGGCATGTGGCGGTTCTCACTGAGACCATCAAGAAGGGGATCCATGATGCTGACTCGGAGGCCAGATCTGTGGCCAGAAAGTAAGTCTGTTTGCCATTTCGTGTTGGTTGTTTAGATCCAGCAAAAGCAGTACTTGTTTGATTTGATAATGCATTTAACGTTCAGTCTTGATCATTTGCATGTCCGTTTGTTTTATAGGTGTTACTGGGGTTTCCACGGCCATTACAGTCGAGAGGCAGAGCACATGTTTCAGGCATTGGAATCGTCCTATCAGAAGGCCCTCCAGTCTCACCTGAAGAGTTCTGACAGTATAGTGTCTCTACCGCAGTCTGACCGCTCCTCCTCAAGCTCGCAGGAGAGCCTCAAGTAAGACATTCAACACAGTTACCACCACACACGAATTGGGACAGCATATTTACTACAATTACAAACATTGTATCTGCATCACTGTTTTGACTGTATCTTCAGAAATACCTGCATGTACTGTACACTACCACTCAAATATTTATTTTCTTTAAAGAAATGCATTAAATGATGCATTAAAATGATTTTAAAAAGTGGCAGTGAAGACATGTATAATGTTACAAAGTATTTCTATTTGAAATAAAATCAGTTCTTTTGAACTTTATTGAAGAATCCTGAAAACAGTAACAGTAACTGTTTTTTAACATTGATTACTAAATGCTTCTTGAGCATAAATAATCAGCATATTAGAATCATTTCTGTTATTATACAGTAATACATAATCATATAGTTTGTTGGTTTTATACAATAACGTTGTCTCTGTGCCGTTTGCTATCCAATGCTATTAAAATCTGTGATTTATGATTGTCCCTGTTGGCATCTGTGAAATATTTGCCTGTTGGCTGATGGACCACATGCACAGATTGATGACTGTGCTTCTTTAGCATGTTGAGTCTCCTCTGGATATGAAGCAGCGATCTCATCTTCAATATTAGACTGCAGCATCTGTTACATTTGTCTCCTTGTTGTTCGGAGGCAGTGAGATCATCTTGCATTAGCACCAGTGTGATAAGTGACAGCTCTAATGATCTCAATCTGCCATCAAAAGAAAGCAAACACTGCTGTGTCACAGTAGTCGAGTTACAAGCAAATTCATATTGTAATTTGATTGGGATTTATGATTTTTCTTTTTTTAGATGGTGAGAAGTTTATATATTCATTTTCGATAGGGCTGGGTGACATATTGAGTATTCAAGCAATAATGACACTTGCTTCCTATAAGAAGTGAAGCAGTGTGAATATTATTTTAATTATTAGAGAATATTATTAGAGAATGGTTTTATTCTCTGTTTTTTATTTTGCCATCAAATTCTCAAAAGAACATAGTTTCACAGTCCCTCTTTGTCTTGCAATAAATGAGAATGACACAGATTAGATAAGAAACAAAGATTGACTTAATTCTAATTCTACTGCTGTCGCTGAAATCTTTTTATTTGTGTTTCCTGCAGTCGACCGCTGTCAGTAAAGAGTGTCATTGGAGGACCTGTTACAAGAAGTAAGTAAAGCAACACTTTTTTTTAATGGCTGCTTAGCACACATATATACAAACGTGTCATGTCTGTGAATCTTTTGTGTAACGCTTCCTCAGGTAAAGTGATCAGCTCTAGGGTGTCCTCCACCCCTGGTGCCCTCCAGCGCTCCCGCAGTGACATAGACGTGAACGCCGCCTCCAGTGCCAAATCTCGCATGTCCACCGCAACCTCCCCATCTCCTTTCAGCTCCGCTGCAGCTCTGCCTCCAGGCTCCTACGCCTCCCTGGGTGAGAAACCCCGTCACATTCTATCCATCTTTTCTCCTCTTTCATCCTTAATTAGGAATTTTAATAAAATAGCTATAAAAATCAGTGGCTTTTATGGCTGCAGCGGCCCATTAATAAAACTGATGGGCAGCATAGACGCTATTAAGCTGCTCTGTGATGAGGAACAAACGACGAGTGTGTGCCACAGATTTATTATCCAGTGAGGTTTCTTTTTAAAGAAAGTTTAGTCTAGTAATTTTAAGAGAAATAATCGATTTCTATGATTAAATTTTATTTTGATTTCTATTTTACAGCTTAATTGTTGACCACTTACTTTTGTGTGTATAATCTTTTCTCTGTACCATTTCCGAATCCTTGGATTCCTTATAAATGATCAAAGAGATTTTATTTCCTTACCCGCAGTCACACTCACTAGCTCCCGTGTGCTTCCATGCAAGGCCCGTTTCTGAGCAGATCCCTGTCTTCCACGCTCCCATGGGCTTAACTGACTCTAACCTCTGCCTCTTATGCCTCTCCTCTCTTCCACCCTGCACTCCCCTGCTTTTTATTTTTGTGTTTTTGTCCCAAAGACGGTGCACCTGGTAAAATAGATGGTAAGAAGTACGTGTATATGTGTGTGTGTGTGTGTGTGTGTGTGAGTTTGAGTGTCCACCCTCTTTGCTGTCAGAGGGATTCGAGCAGTGTTTTTTTGTCACATTTGTCAGTAAACAACTACACCTGGCGATCTGACTATGCTAGTTGTGGTCTGCATGACCTGTTTGCATGATATACCCCCCCTCCTCTTGACAATAAATATCAACAGTAGTTCAGGGAGATGAAAATGGTCCCTTGTGCTTCACATTATGCACAAAAAATTGCATTAAAATGAATTTAAAGTGTGGGAATCACGTATACAGGTGTGCTATTGGCTTATTTCTTCTGAGGTTAGCATAGACTAGACTAGAGCATATAAAAGTGCTGTTTCATACAGGACATTTGTGTAAAAAAAATACATATATTTTTTGCTTTACAAACGCTCAGCACATATGCTGCTATTCAGAAGTATGAGGTTGACAGGATTTAGAAAAATCTTTTTGTAAGATCTCTTATGCTGCATTTATTTGATCAAAAAAATACAATACAAATAGTTAGATTGTGTAATATTACTGAATTTTAAAATAACCGTTTTCATTGGAGACATTACTCTAGTCTTCGGTGCTCTTTGATCATCTCATTTTTATCAATTCTGACAATAGTTGTGCTGCTTGATATTTTTCTGGAAACCATGATGCAGGAGGAGTCTGAAGAACACAGATTTCCCAAAAGCAGCATTCATTTAAATATTTGACAATGTTAATGTCAATTTAATGCATCCTTGATGAAAACAAATGTCATTCTTTCCAAAAATGAAATTGTATTGATCCCAAACATTTGAACAGGTGTGTATGATTTGATAGATAGGTTTGCTCAAAGGTTAATAGTATTCTGTGTTCCACCAGACACTGGTCTTCTCAGTAGAGCATGTCAGTATATTTTGATTGTTTTCATCAGTATCCCTTGTTGTTCAAACCTTTCAGTCTGTCAGTCACTCTAAATCTCTCCCTTCCTCTCAGGCGTTTTTATTACCTCATCTCATGCTCCTTTTTCCCCTACAGGTCGTGTGCGGACGAGACGGCAGAGCTCAGGGAGTTCGGTCAGCGCCAACAGCACTGTTACAGACAGTCGTGGTCGAAGCAGAGCTAAAGTGGTCTCTCAGTCCCAGCGTAAGTGTCTGTGTGGGTGGATTTTTCTAAAAGAAGCACAGCATGATATTATTTGTAATATACCATGACTTTACTACTAAAAGCGTTGTTTAATGTTAATGTTTGTTAATAAAAATTAACAAACATCATTACATGGCTCTCTAAAATACTTTATTCTGATTAGTCAGTATGCTGTCACTGCATTCAGCTGGCAATCAACCTTACTGCTAGGAGCTCAGATACAGATAGATAACTTTGGTCTACCGCCGCTATCATCTTTCTTTTTTTGTCTCTGTCAGTTTTGTATTTAATGTTTTCACAACCCAGTTTGGCGTCCTGCTGAATGTGGAGTTTATTCCACGATTATGGTTAAAGCCACTCTTTGGCTTTAAAAGTTTAGATTGAGGTCTCAAGAGCACGAATAAACAACATCTTGCCTGATGCATGCTGGGTAACCATGCGTCACATCAAGCGTTTTTTGTAACTGGCTAATTTTCACCTGTCCGTTGCCTCGCTTCCATACACAAGGATCCAGATCAGCTAACCCCACTAGTGGTAAGCTCCCCCGTTCATCAGAATAAAGCTGCGTTAATACCCTCAATACGAACCCTGCATGAATTACACGTCTACCATCATGTTGCATGTCCTGCTTTAGCTTTATCGTTTTGTTTCTGTTTAAATAGAGGTCAGACATTATGATAGTTGGGTATTTGTTTTTGCTTTGATCTTTGTCTATATGTGTTTGCCTGTAGAGATCATTGTTTGCCCTGTGGCTCGAATAGACCTTGGATCCTAGTTCACTCTGTTTGTCTGTCTCTTTGTTTGTATGTATTTCATCAGAGCTGAGGTCTTGTCTTCATATACATATTTTATTTTTCTTTGTGGTGATTTTTGTTCACCTAAACCTAATATTTTATTTGTCAACTAGGCTATGGGAATAAAGGAAAGCTTATAGACAGCATTGAAATAAGTTTTAGTTATGTTTAGTTTTCAAACCTTTGTTCTTTTTTTTGATGAATAGAAAGTTTAAAAGAACAGCATTTATTTGTAACATTATATGTTTTTATTCTTAAACTTGATCAATGTAACCCATCCTTACTGAATAAAGGTTCACTTTTTTTCCACAGTTTTTTTTTTTAACATTAGATCACCCAATAATGTAACCAAACAAAGTAAAGTGCCTTATTTTATTTCTTTTTAGTTATGTAAATTTGAACCTAAGCAGAGAAGACCCGATGGTAGTTGGTAAATAATCAGTCACCATCTTACTTACAGTAGTTCTGATATTATTTCCCTTTTCAGCCGGCAGCCGATCCAGTTCTCCAGGGAAGCTCTTGGGACATGCATATGGCAGAATTCCTAGAGCCACTGCCCCAACAACTCCCTCAGACAAATACTCAAGGATCCCAAGAAGCCAGGGATGCAGCCGTGAAACAAGCCCCAGCAGACTGGGCATAGGTAGGGGCAACACATTTTTACATCTCCGATGTATCTAAGGATGTCCACACACAGTAGACACATTATCGGCATACATAAAACAACTTAATTGCAAAACTTAAATGGACCTAAACCAGTTCCTTGAGGAATCCCTTAAGAATATGCATGACAACATGGAGATTATTTGCTAAATTTATTTTGGAAAAGGTATGGTCTCATGGTAAGCATGGATGGCAGGAATTTCTCAAAGCGTACTTGCCGAAGAAAGAAGACTTTCTTAAAATTCATCAACTGAATAATTGTTCGCTGCGAATCCTATTAAATTGTGCTGGTGCAGACAGAGTGTGAAAGAACCTCAGCATTCATTTATTCCAAAACAGGATCAGTGGTTACTCATTGCTGTCTTTTGTATGTGATTTATTTACCTGTTGTTGTATAATGACAGGGCTGACTAACAGCTTTCATTCTTCATCAGCTTTTCTGGCTTTGTTTTGAGGTCATTGTGTTTGTCAGACTTGTTCTGAGAAATGATTGTGTGTGTCCTGTCTTTTTAAAGATCTGACCAATACGTCCCCAGCCAATTATTTAACAATTTATTGACTTGACAAGTTATTTGTCTGTCAAACAAGTAGCACAAAAACAATGTATATACAATACTAAGGATATAAAATTTTTGTAATGCCCACGTTTATTAATGCTTTAAAGCTTAGTGCAGTGTTGTATTTAAAAAGGCACCAATCAAGTTTTCACTCCTAATTGTTAGAAGTGCTTCAATTATTTATACAGGTTAAGGTGAACATTTAAACATTTTTGTCATGACCTAAATTCTTAAAATGACATTAACACTGACAATGATTAGCAGTGACTGGAAAGTGGCTGGAATTGATTTTGTTTTCACTTATTTGAGGCGACATGAGTGGCAGTGACTATTAGAAATGTATTTAGTGACAAGACAACGTAAAATCTTACTTTATGCAAAAGCCCAGTGATTCGATACAACTACATGTACCAATCGGAATGAAGACATCACACACCTGTCAGAAACTACATGCAGGAATATCATTTTCCAAAAGTCATGCATGAAAACCTGTGTCAGAAATCGTCAGTGTTGATTCATGAGAGCTTTTTTATATACAAACTCTTAAGTTTAAATTTATAGCAGCAAGAAAGCTAATTTATTGTCAGAACAGTATGTCATCTTATTTTTTAGTGATAATACATTTATCATTTAAAAGTTAAGGGTTGGTAATGTTTTTGAAATCTCTTATGCTTACCTAGGCTGCAAATAATTGATCACAAATGCAATGTGCTATTGTGAAATATTATTACAATTTGAAACTTCTTTCCACTTGAATACATTTCCAAATGTAATTTATTCCTGTATTAGCAAAGCTGAATATTGAGCAGCCATTACTTCAGTTTTCTGTGTCACTTGTAATCATTTTAATATCAATTCTAGGTGTCAGTATAAAATGCAAGGTATGGTCATTTGGTCGTGTTTGAGAAAACAAATAAATCTAGAGATAAGCTGAATTACTTGGTGCGTCTTTAACACTGCATGTTCAGAAACTCCCTAAATGTTGTCAGTCTAAATTGTTCAGCTTAAGCCTTGTGCTTTAAATGTTTAATAACTTTTAACCTTTGAAGGACCCCAGGAATGGCCAACCCAACCCCAATCTCCCCCCTTTCTCTGACTCCACGGCCTCACTAATGCCCTAACCTGTGTTCTAACAGCCAGGCTGTGTGGTAAAGCTCTTCTTCCTGCCACTTCTTCCTATCGCACGCTAGCCCGGAGCAGTCGCATCCCCCGCCCCAGCATGAGTCAGGGGTGCAGCCGTGACACCAGTCGCGAGAGCAGCCGCGATACAAGCCCTGCTCGGGGCTTCACTCCTCTTGGTGAGTAAAGCAAAAAGTGGCTGATGGAGTCAAAACAACAAAAACATCCAATCTTTTCCAATTCGCTGTCACAAACCTTGTCCCTCTGATTCTGTTTGGCCTCAGTTTATGGCCCTTATTTCTAGGATGTGGCATATGAACTGCTGTCTGCTTGTCTCTATGCATGCACTAATATATTCTTGAGGTGCTTTAATAATCTGTGCCGCTGTGTCTTTGAGGTTGTAAATACATCTAGGTTAAGGTTTAGATAGTTTTTCATAAAACTGGATTTATATGGAATTTCATATTAAACTGTAAATAAAAAGAGCTGGTCTTAATTTTCAGGGAGGAACAATCACAGCAAAGTATTGCAATCAGTGTGGTTATTGTCATCTTAAAATATTAAGTATTAATGTTTATTGAAATAAATATTAAATGAAAGTAAATATTAATTAAAAACCCTGAATTAGAAATGTTGCCTTCACAACTAACAAATGAAATAAGTTTAAGCTTAGTTACTGAAATTACTAAAAGAAAAATGGGAATAAAAATAAATAAAATAAAAAAATCTAAAATGAAACAAAAATTGTAAATATAAAATAAAAGCTCATTTTAATATTGATAAATACTAATAATGCTAAAATATCACTGATTGTAATGCACATTGCATTGTGTATTCATTATTAATCGGCATATGTGAATGTGGTCTGTGTTATAGCAGAGAGATGGATAATAGTGATCTGTTTCACAATCATGTAGTGACTAGTTATGTGTCGCATGTTGGATGTTTCGTGTTGATGCCACAGTTGGTGATCAGTGTTTTAGTGTAGCACTAACCGTCCCTGGGGTGTCCCCCCTCTTCCTGTCCCCTTGCAGCCTCCCGACGTCACTCTCGCTCCACCAGCGCTCTGTCCACAACCGAACCCGTGGGCCAGTCAGGTGACCTGCACGACCCCTCCCCTGGCCCCCCCAGACAGGGCCAATCACTAGCATGCCATCATATTTTATCTTTTTTTTTTTCTTTTACTACTTGATTCGCCAGATCAAGCTATAGCTATCACACTTCACGTCATTGTTAGATGTAGATTCAAATTAATTACATGTTTATTTGTGAAATTATATTTCCATCATCTTCGCTCTCTTTTCCCACCATAAACATCAGCATCCATTCTATTTGAGGTTGATTTATTTACATTCGCGTTTACGTTCGGTTGGTGGTGTGTGTGCCAAAAATCACTTCAGTTATTTGTGTCTTATATGAAGTTTTGTGTTCTTGCTATCCGGTTATGTAAAAGAAAAATTGATGTTGCTTTTTTTTTTTTTTTTTTTTCTGGTAATGAATTTAAAAAGATTATTTTATGTAGCTTTTTGTGCTGTGATCATTGAAGAAGGTTTTTTTTTTTACATTTTTTGGAATGTTTGAATTTAAGCATTGTTTTGTGGGACCCATAATTCACAAACATTTGCACTTGATTTTCCAAGAAACTAATTTATTAAAGCAGTATGGTTTATTGATTTATTACAACATCTCACTTTGTATCATTGTAGCTTTAAAGGTGAAATGTGTCATTTCTGGGCCACTAGTGCCACTAAACAGAATTTCAGTCTGCCGAATTGGGCAAGCATTATAACATTTGCTCAACTAATAGCATCAGTTTGTGAGAGGCCTAGCTGATTGGTGGTTGGGTGTTTAAAATTCTGAACTCGCACACTTTCACTGTAAGCAACCATAATTATTTTTCTGTCCTTTTTAAATTTGTGTCTCATGTTATGTTTGGGGTTATATATCAGACTTGGTTCTCCCAGTCTCTCTTGCCCAAATATTAGCCTAAATGTTTATGACGAGACTTTGAAGTTATGTTGTAGAAGGTAGGTATTTAGTCATTCATTGTCTTCAATTCTCACTGCCTCATCCTGTGTTCAAATCCTACAGATCGCTTTGGTCTGATCCATCAGGCTCGCATTTCTGCGTCCGTCAATGCTATGAGAGTGCTGAACACTGGCACAGAAGTGGAGGCTGCTGTGGCTGATGCTTTGGTAAGAGTTGTGGTCTCATCTCACAGACATGAATAGGATGAATGGAAATAGTCCTCATTTTTCTATCTATTAACCCTGTATGTAATGTTAATATTTATGTGTGTCCTAAGATGTTCAATGCCTAGCTATATTCTAAGGGTGCAGTTTTCAAATTTTGTCTTTTCTGCAACAACTTTTCTCCCTTTGAAATCTCTGCGTCTCTTTGCTCTTCCTTTCTTGGTTGTCTTCAGCTGTTAGGAGACTCCAGGAATAAGGTATTGCTTCTGTTTATATACTGCTTGTATTTTCATTATTGTTCACAATACCAAGCAAATACGAAGAGCATTTTTTGCACCACAAACATTTGCGCTTCTATCATTAATTTGGTCTCTGACCATCTCCTCTGCACAGTCCCATCATTTCCTGCACATGCACTACAAGATGCATTTAATTAATTTTGCTATCAATAACATAAATCTCCATTTTATCATCTTAATGTCATTCAGCGTTATTGCTTTGGAAGTGTATATCATCATTAATTCAAATGTGACAACACAGCAGGATTAAGTTGTAAACAGGGCAGATGTTATGCATCAGTGTGACACATTCCCTTTGCTACATAAGTAGATGTAATTACCCAGTGTGCCATGCTCTTCACTTACGTCATCTGCGCACACTGTACTAATGACAGGCACTCAAGTGTTTGTTAATGCATTGCCAACTGCTGGAAATTGTCTGTGACCGATTTGAATTATTCAATGCCTGCCGCAGCAAATATCTGAATAGTTACGCTCCAGTGCTGAGACAGCTGAAGAGCTCAAAGGTCACATACACTGGAAGCTAAAGTTGTTTAATTCCATTTACAGACTTCAATTATTTATGGAAACGATAACTGAATTCTACAGCTAGATTCACTGCTGAAATCCAGGACCGAAATTAAAATAAACAACTAGTAACTCTCTTATATCGCTGCCCCCTGTAGTCAGTGGTAGTTTACTAAAAAGATGCTTTAAAACATCTCTGATCTCTAAATTGTTTTGTCAGACGTTGGGGTTGGTAAGATTTTGTTTTTGTTTTTATAAGTAAAAAAATAAAAACTCATATTTTCACCCAGGCTGCATGTATTTGATTATGAATACATTAATAGAAGATTAATGGTGTTTTCTATTATATTTTTAAATGTATTTTATTCAGTTCTTTGGAAATCATTCTAATTTGGTACTCACTAGATATTTATTCTTATTACACGGCTCTCTGGAATGCTTGGTTCTGATTGGTCAGTTGAGACATTTGCAGATTCGTTCTTTTCGAATAATACCCACTGCAAAGTAATAACACATAGCCGGTACTACTTGTATGTTTAAAATCCCTCCATGCCAACAAAGATTACCGTTTGGCGCCAATCTTGTGACAAACACTGGACAACCACAATTAACAATGGAAAATTTTCCTATTAATAATTAATATTGTTCATATGTAGATGTTATAAATTGTCTTACTAACGTTTGAATGTTAGTCACATGGTACTATATCGTTTCGCGGAAGGATAAAATGTTAATTTAAAACAAATATGCCAATAAAATGTTTAAAATTCATATACATGTCCAGTTTTTTTTGCTTATGTGGCAAGTAGCTGTGTAATAATCGGGATAATGGACAGGCAGCCAGTAGTTATCGCAAAATAAGCCCCTTCAGTGTGATACAAGATCTGATCCTGATCACACTGTCGGGGCTTATTTCTGGGATAACTACCGGCTGCCTGTCCATTATCCCTTACTTATTACCACAGTTGAAAGCCATTTAATATTTTTATGGAAATCATGATAGTTTTTAAGCGTTCTTTCATGAATAGACAGTTCAAAATAACAGGCTTTTTTTTTTTTACATTACACATGTCTTTTCTGATTGTTTTTTTTTTTTATCAATTTAATGCATTATTAGTGAATTTTACTTTTCCTGATCCCAAACATTTAAACAGTAGTGTAACAGAACAGCAGCTGTCAGTTCAAAACTCTTACATCCATGATGGCTTAAGTGTGCCAAACTAAGATCATCACAAGTTATGAGTGACCCTTGCATTAATTTGCAGTGTTTACGTGGCAAAGCGTACCCAAAGTTAGCGTTAACCTAAACCCTTGTTATTTTTGAATGCTGCATGGCTTTTCCATATCAACAGCATACTTACTGTATGTTTGAGTAATGCACAGTGAATTGTTGAATTAACCCTTTTTGTTGGCCTTTGATAGCCTTTTTCAGCTTCCCTTGAAGCTACTAATCTGCTCCATGCTCTCCTCAGCGCAAGCCTTTGAGAAGGAGGTATGAGTCTGATGATGATGCCAACAGCGACGCATCCAGTGCCTGCTCAGAGCGCTCCTATAGTTCCCGGAACGGAGGCATTCCTCACTACCTGCGTCAGACAGAGGATGTCGCTGAGGTGCTAAACCACTGCGCCAGTTCCAACTGGTCAGAGAGGAAGGAGGGCCTGCTGGGTTTGCAGAACCTGCTGAAGAGCCAGCGCATTCTCAGGTGGGGGGGGGGCCTTCAGAGCGACACAAATGGACACAAAATTGTTTAGTGACATTTTATTATTCTGAGCAAGTATAAAGTTATCTGTTAATATGTGGCAAGCTTTCTCTTGTTGCTCGCTTAGTGTATTAGATGCATGTACAAAGTCCCACTTGATTGCAATTGCTTTTTAAGCTTCTGTTTCATTCTTGCCACCAGGCCTTTAATAATATTTGTGTGTTTCAGCCGTGTGGAGCTCAAGAGGCTATGTGAGATCTTCACCAGGATGTTTGCAGATCCTCACAGCAAGGTAACCTGTGTGAGGACACATCCTTTCCACATGGCTGCTTTGATCACACTTAATCTACTTACGATGGCTGGATTAATGATAGCATTCCAAATAGAGGATTAAAGGATTACTTTAAAATGTGCTGCAGCATGTGAAATTATCCTGAATTATTCATATTATAATAGACTAAATAAGTAGCTTTCATCACTATGGATTCTGTTAAATTCAACATGTTGGTCTGGGAAGTAGTGTGTGTTTGTGTTGAACTCAAAACTGGACTGACATTGCACTAATGCAATGTGTTTTTTTTCCTGTCGTTTGCATGGTCTGCCTTGGTGTGGATTTGAACAATAGAGAGTAAGTGGATATTACAAATAACTGAACCATCTATTCCTGCATAAATGGGTTCATTCTTCATATACATACAGTATAATTATCACTTGTATTTGAGGGTTAACTGTTTGTTTTTAAAACCCTAACACTAACCCTAAATATTAAACAGAATCATGAAACTCATGCTCCAACCCTTTGAATGATGTATCAAACCATGCTATCTGTTCAGGAGAGGTGTGCTTTTATTTTATTATGTTATTATAAATGATCAGATTTATAAAGAGACTTACAGACAATAAACTGGCAAAAAAAACCTCATAGCTGTACAATGAACAAAGAGCTCCTTGAACTGGAAGATAGGTTCTCAGTCGGGTCTGGGGCCCACAGGGACCTCCTCAAATTTTCATGAATGTGTCAAGATGACTTTACATTAGTTTAAAAATTCAGATTTTTCTTGTTTTATTTCCCTATCAATAACTGAATAGTTTTTTATGAAGCTATTAAAACTTTCATAATCCTGAAATCTAATGATTTCCGTTTTATTTAGAATTTATGTTGTCGCTTCTTTATTGTTACTGTTTTATCAGAGAATGTATAAATATATTTTTGTAGTGTATTTGTGCGACAGGCATATGAATCCATTAGTACATTTATAAAGAGATGTGCTGCACAGCATCGGCATGATGGATGATGGTCTTATTTCCAGGTGTTTAGCATGTTCTTAGAGACTCTAGTGGATTTCATTACCGTGCACAGAGAGGATCTCCAGGACTGGCTTTTTGTACTTCTCACTCAGCTGCTGAAGAAAATGGGAGCTGACCTCTTGGGCTCAGTCCAAGCTAAGGTCCAAAAGGCTCTGGACGTCACAAGGTTGGTCTAAAGTGATAGTCCTTTATTTTGTTCTTTTTGAAGCTCAGAGCTTTTTGGGACACCAGCTTGATGTCTCGTTTCACTTTTTCCTCCTCCTCTTAGGGAGTCTTTCCCCTTTGACCAGCAGTTTAACATTCTAATGAGATTCATTGTTGATCAGACTCAAACCCCCAATCTAAAGGTAAGATGATGCCTACCATGAGTGCTTTCAAAGCCCCAGCTGCAAGTTCAGTGCACAAAGTATGTTAATTCTATTTATCTTGGTGTCGTAATGCAGGTTAAGGTGGCTATCCTGAAATACATCGAGTCCCTGGCACGGCAGATGGACCCTGCGGACTTTGTGAACTCAAGTGAGACAAGATTAGCCGTGTCTCGCATTATCACCTGGACCACAGAACCGAAGAGCTCGGATGTTAGAAAAGTGAGTTTCCTTTAGAGTTGTGCTTACACACAGTGCACAAATCAAACGCTTTAATGGTATTCAAAAAAAATTTCTAGACTGATTTTTTTACTGTGTTGATAGTTTTAAGTTTGAACATCAATTAGTCACAATGAACAGATGCAGGACGTTTCCTACCGATATCAGTTGCTGTCAAAAGGCAACCACTGGTCATCAGTTTCTGTTTTATTGTCTGTTACCCACCTGCCCTGGCATGATGGCCCAGACTCTTCATAACTGGGCATGTGAGGAGTTGTCAGGCAGGCCCAGCACTACAGCTCTACTTCCTGGAGAGGGTCACCTGGAAGAGAGGTGCAAGCAGGTAGTGCCAATCCAACGGCCTAACCAACAACCAGCACGTAACCGCTGCACCTAACCGTGTGCCCTCTCCTCACTCTAATCTGTCTCGTTGCCTTGCCAAGTGACTGCTGAATACGATCTCTTAACATGCAATTCTCCAGACGTCTAAAGAAAGCAGAAATCTTTTTACAAATACTAAATTAATAACTGAGTGCGTTTTAAAAAGTTTCCTTTCGTATCTTAATTGCTGTTATGCTCCACTGCTTAATTTTGTTCCTCTTCACAGAATAACAGAGTGAATTAATTTTCTTGCATGTGTTTAACATTAAACAGTATTGGATTGAGACATTTGAGATCTCTGTAAACTGAGTCAAATATCAGTCACATTAACCAGGGGCCTGTTCCATAAAACAAGTTTACCAAATAAGTCAGGCTTATTTCAGTTAGTCTGACTTATTGGCAGTTCATTTGTATTAAAATAAGTCGGACTATCTGCCATAAGCCTGGCTTATTTGGTAAACTTGTTTTATGGAACAGGCCCCAGGGCTGGGAATCTAGCTTTTACTGTTGTTAAAATGATAAAAGTGATATTTTGTTTGTCTTGTTCATGTATGCAAGCAGAATTAACCATCAAGAATTGTATGATGATTTTTTTTTTTTTTTAATTTTCAAAGTTTTGGATTATTCATGGTTTGTTTATCTGTTGAAATCTTAAATTCTCACACCTGACAACATGCTACTGAAGGCAGTTAACACAGTAAGAACAGCTGTTCTCTTTCTTCCTGAAAAATTATCATTTTTATTATAATTGCTGAGAAACCAGAAGGAGGTTAAGACAAATTGGAACCAGATTTGTTTCTTATGATTCCCATCCCTGAAGTTGAAGGCACCTGCACACTAGAGAAAGCTTTGATGGAGCTTTTGACGAATAGAAATGTGTTTGTGAAATCGAGCTGGACCACCTGGTCTCATAAGTGACACGGTTGAAACTCTAGTGTGTTGGTGCTATAATAGGTCCAGTGAGTGGACTTCTGTTGATAGTAGCACTGCAGTCACAATTCCTTATACAGTATCTCCTTCCGATCTCGGTTATCACCGCCGCCATTTCTCGGCATGTGTAAGTGCGCTCTGGTTCATTGTTGTGTTGGTGTTTGTGCTGTGTCTCATGAGGTATATGCTGTGTCCTGCAGGCCGCCCAGGTGGTGCTGATCTCGCTCTTTGAGCTGAACACTCCTGAGTTCACCATGTTGCTGGGCGCTCTGCCTAAAACATTCCAGGATGGAGCCACCAAGCTCCTGCATAACCATCTGAAGAACTCAAGCAACACCAGCAGTGTGGTAAGGTCTCGTTTCATCTCGAAGGGGACTGTATATAGAGATTGAAAATATACTACCCTTCAAAAGTTTAGTTTCTGATTGAAAGATGTCGGTTATGTTCTGCTGCATTTCTTTGATCTGATATGAAAATATATATATATATAATAATTGAAAAAAAATAAATAAAAATATATATATATATAGTGAAATATTTTTGTTGTTTAATTTTTTATGGTGCCGCTTTTTGTTTTAAATCTTTAATGAACAGAAGTTTTAAAAGAACAGCATTGTAACAATAAGTTAATATTTGTATTGCTACCATAAAGCATCTTTATATAATTAAAGTTTCTTTCAAAAAAACTATGTTACACTATTGTCTGAGACAGAAATTGATATGTCAACCTATTCAAGTAAACTGAACGTCTGCATCATCTTTAAATACAGTACAAATATCTGGCACAAATATTGTAGCTGATCAGTTGACCCTAACCTGAAATCATGAAGTTGACATTTTTATCTTTATCTCCTTCACAGAGTTCCCCAAGCAATAAAATGGGCCGCACGCCACCCCGGCACCCCACCAGCAGGACCAGTCCTCTTACCTCACCTACGAATTGTTCCCACGGGGGTCTGTCGCCCAGGTAACACATTCCTCTTCTCATATGCTGACCTCACTAATGCATGATCTCACTCTGGGCACGAAGACCTTCTACAGCAGTTCCAAGAGCCTGTCGCCCTGTTTAATGACTCTTAACATGTGCTAAACACCTGAATTGGACTTGCTGTGTTGTTATCTTCAAAATTTCCCTTTATAACCTGAAACCCTTAAAAATGAATTTCTGCATTTCTGGGGTGGGAGCCATATCACCGATAGAGTCATCCTCTCATGAAGGGTCTAAAACTCTTTTAAAGAGGCCTGCAGAACACTATAGATGACAATTTAGGGGTTTCTGGTCCTCTTAAACGTATTAACTCATGCTGCTAACCACAACACTCGGACTGGACCACTTTTTTTCTCTCTCTTCCTCTTCTGCCCTGTTCTCTCCCTCTCTGGCCGTTCTGTGGGCACAGTCGGTTATGGGGTTGGAGTGTCGATGGGCTCTTAAAGCACCCTTCTCCCTCTCCTCCTCCTCCTACTCCTCCGTCTCACTCCTCTATTCCTGCCGGCCCCTCCCTCAGGGCCTTCCGCTGCTCGCTGTCACCAAGGTAACTCACCCGCTAGCCTATCACCATGAGGAGGGGCGGGATGGGTGCTTAGATTCCCACCTACTCCCAGCTTAGCAGGCGCTTGTAGGCGCAAATATTCGCGGCCGCAGTTTGACTTCATTGCAAATACGGACTTACCCTGTGGATGGTGGTTGATTTAAAATGTACAACTATAAAAAAAAACTATACTATGTGGAGGGATTTTTAATGCATGTAAAATAGGCTTTGCACAGGAATGAACTGCCTCGCTATGTTTGCAGCATATTTTTATATTTACTCGTTTGCAGTCTGTCCAATGTCAATGTTCTTCCCTCTATTCCCTCTATTTCTGTCTTCAGTATGCTGGAGTATGACACAGAGAACATGAATTCTGATGAGATCTTTAGCTCGCTGCGTGGTGTCACAGAAGCCATCCAGAGCTTCAGCTACCGCAGCCAAGAGGACCTGAATGAGCCAATCAGACGGGATGGGAAGAAGGATGATGCTGTGAGTGCTTTGTTTTTCCACTTCAATTTTGAGTGTGACTCCCAAAGCCAGACCTCCATGGGTTAATAAATTTGATTTCAATTGATGATTTTTGTGTGATTTTGTTGTCAGCACATTCAGCTATGTAAAGTATTTAATAAGAATATTGCACAGCCCTATTTGGCACATATTTAATACTCTTTTTCTCTTCCTGTCTCAGGTTGGGAAGGAAGGGGCATCTCCGGGGTCTGATGCAAGACTGGGATTGGACGGAATAGAAGGGGGTCGAACTGCTTTGGATAATAAGACGTCTTTACTCAACACACCGTCCCAGCGGTCTTTCGCGGTGCCGCGGTCAAGAGAGTTTGCACCCTATGGCTTCGGAGACACGATTACGGCCTATGACAAAAGTGCCCTGAAGGAGGCTGTTTTTGATGATGACGTGGAGCAGTTCAGAGACTGTGAGTCAATATGCTGCTCAAAGCTCATACCTTCACTTTCATATCATCTGTACTCCATACTGGTCCCATTATCTGTGATTGTGTCGAGTAAAAACAAGAATAACAATGACAAGATCAATTCTGAATTTTCATGATCTGAGTATAAACACTAAAATTTGACATGTTAAAATTAAAACTATAAAAAATGTGACTAAATCTCTTTTTAAAATTGATTTGTCACATGTTTCAGCATCTTTTGATGACTAGGTCCCAAATAGAGTATCTTATGATGCTCAATACAGATGTCAGACCATAGAGACCTGATTATAAATTAGTTTCTTCAAATAAGTATTATTGAGTCATTCTTTAATCATTCCTACACTCTCATCTTATATATAAAGTGAAAATAAGTAATGTTTAAAGTTGAAGAATATTTAAATTACATAAGATAGCTGAAAACACTGTTGGTGCCAAAATAACATTATTCAACTCTATAAAGTTATTTAACAGTGTGAGCAACATGATGACCAGAGACCATAACAAAACATAAATAAGTGATTAACCCCCTGTAAATGTACGTGTAGCATATAGGATAGTGGAGTTTGTGTGTCATCAGTTCCCCTGCTGTCCCTCCCCTTCTACAGGCCGTCAGCAAGACTGTGGTGAGAACAAGATGGTGCTGCCCAAGGGCTTTACTCCTGGTAAAGACCTGCACAGTTGAACAAGACTGTTGCACTTCTCGTCATTTTCTTTCCCTCCTCCTCTCTTTGAGTGTCATCCATCTCAGTGTCTCAATGTGATGTGATGTCAATCTGTCTTAAATGACACTATTTCTTTGCTAACAGGGTCATTGTGATAACTGCTACAGGCCACCTTCGCTAATATAAGGCGATATGTGACCCTGGACCACAAAACCAGTCTTAAGTCGCTGGGTTATATTTGTAACGATAGCCAAAGATACTTTTAGCCAAAGATTTTTATTCATGTAATATGAATTGATAAGCTCTTCATTTGGACAACTTTAAAAGTGATTTTCTCAGCATTTAGATTTTTCTGTACCCTCGGATTCCAGATTTTCATATAGTTGTATCTTGGTAAAATATTGCCATCATGTATAAATCCTAATTTCGGAAAATTAACACTTACGACTGGTTTTGTTGTCCAGGGTCACGTATGGTTATATAGATAACAGTATGTTCTTACTAAATAAGACAATATGGTTTTGATGTACAACTAACAGAGATACACTGTTTGCAGACACATTGTAATAACTTTGAAGTAAATATGATTAACCTGAGTGCTTAACTGTTGCACTTTCTTACTACTAACTATAACTAACATTTTTCACTTTGCTGGTTAATAATGTCAATAGAAGGGTGGAATCTCTTAAAAACATGTCCAATCACATTTTACCTAAAAAACAAATGAAAAAAATGAATGATATTTTGCATAAAGAACCGTAAATCCTATTTTTTAGGACCAATTAAGTGTGTGTGTGTATTTTATTATTTATATTTAATATATATATTAGTTATTTTTGTTTTATTAATTTGAGTTTTTTTCAGTAGACTATATTGTTTTCAGCTTTTGGGGTGACCCGGACATGTTCTTGACAGGTTTCATTAAACATACAGTATCATATTTAAATAATTTTTTTTTTTTTAAAAAGTGTTTCAGTAGAATTAATGTACTTGTTAATGCAGCTTGTCTTCAGCTCTGACTTGAACCATTTTGAATCATACAGATTTGGTGGCAGACCTGCTCAAGGAGCTGTCTAATCACAACGAGCGAGTTGAGGAGAGGAAGGGGGCTTTGTTTGAGCTCTTGAAGATTGCTCGTGAGGACAGCCTGGCTGTGTGGGACGAACACTTTAAAACAATCCTATTGCTGCTATTGGAGACACTCGGGGACAAGGATGTAAGTCAAGGAACAACTTGCATCCTTAACTGACACATTCTATTTAAACCTAATGGTTTTCATGTATCAATTTTCTTTTTTTGCATGCCAGCGTGTGTGTGTGGGTTTGTGGTGGTTAATAATGATAGTATGCATTCTGTCTTATTCAGCACACTATCCGAGCGCTGGCTTTAAGGGTTCTGAAAGAGATTCTGAAGAACCAGCCGGCCCGCTTCAAGAACTATGCAGAACTCACAATCATGAAAACACTAGAAGCTCATAAGGACTCTCATAAAGAGGTTGGAATCCACCTTTATAAACTAATATCTGTTTTAGCCTCCAGTTGAAATTTAAGTTGTACAACATTGTGATGATCATACTGAAAAATCATACCTCAAAAAGTTGAGAAAGGATTTTATGGTTGCTTTGGGTTGATGGTTCTTTATAGCAGGAGTAAGAAATGTATTTGGTATTCTAGAAATTGTTTTTATTATATTGAAAGCTAGACTTTTCTTAATAAAAATACTAATGATGTTGTGTGAAGGGGAAGAAAAATATCTGTAAATTATTATAATGTATTTATTGTTAAAGGCTATATGGATTTATTTATTTTCTCAAAAATACACTACTAAAAGTAATATTGTGTAATATTATTGGAATTTAAAATAATTCCTTTTCTGTTTTAGTGTAGGATAAAATGTAATTTATTCAGTCATTAAGTCATTACTCTAGTCTCTAATATCACACAAGCCTTCAGAAATCATCTGAAAACAGGGGTGCTGCTTAATATTTTTCTGGAACCCATCTTTGATGAATAGAAAGTTCTAATAAACTGCATTTTTTTTTTAAGTATAATAATAGCATATATTTACTCAAACTTTTACCCAAACTTTGAATGGCAGATTATGGATATTAATGCAATCAGGTTAAACCTTCTTTTATAGTGCATGAATATATTTTAGTATGGGAATATATTTTTTTAAATGAAACTCCACTGTCACCATAATACCTCTAACATGTGACCACATTTTGTATGAGATATCAGGCTGGCCAGGTGCCTTTTTCTTTGTAATGTTCTCACTGACTGTAAAAAGAGCTGATTGATCTCTTTAATCCATTTTTAAATCTAACACCTGCATCTGCCGACACTGAGCACCTTGGTTACATCTAAAATGCAGTGACCAAAGTGAACAAACCCAACATGAGTAAATGAATGAAGTTCAGGCATGTGAAGAAAAAGCCTATCGGTAGTTCATTTCCCAAATGTACCCTGACTTCACATGTATTCCCTTGATGGTGTGAAGGCTGCGCTAAAAAGAGGAAACCGTATAACTGCGACCTAATCCAAACGAAGCTATTTCTTGCATCCAGATTGATGTTAGATCTCAGGTTGTTAAACTTCACAAACTCAATCAAGTGCCTTCTTGATGTTATGTGTGCAGGTGGTTCGGGCGGCTGAAGAGGCTGCCTCTACATTGGCCGGGTCCATTCACCCAGAGCAATGCATCAAAGTGCTGTGTCCCATCGTGCAGACCGCAGACTATCCCATCAACCTGGCTGCTATTAAGATGCAGACCAAAGTGGTTGAGCGCATTGCAAGGGAGTCACTGCATCAGCTGCTTCCGGACATCATCCCTGGCCTCCTACAAGTGAGTAGCTGCATTTTAGGATTACAAAAGTTAATCTCTCTGCTTCTGTCGACACCCGAACTCGATGTACCAGAATGGGAATCGAGATGAGGAAAACTTTTCAATGAATAAGTATTTTAGCCCGTTTTTGTTAATTTGACATTACTGGTCAAAACTGGGTCGGTATTAAGTATATAAGCAAAGTCTGCATTATGAACTTTAGGAGCATAGTCAGCATGCAGTACTTTGTACTTTAGCTCTGTTGGTGATGTGCACATGTGTTTATGTGTTTGTATGAAGATGTTAGTGCTGAAACCGTCTGTCTGTCTGCAGGGCTACGATAACACAGAGAGTAGTGTTCGCAAGGCCAGTGTGTTCTGTCTGGTGGCCATCTACTCTGTGATTGGTGAGGAGCTGAAACCACATTTGGCCCAGCTTACGGGTAGCAAGGTATGTTCGCATGCACGCCAACTCAAAGTCCACCAAAACGTTCACTCTGTTCAACCTGCTTATCACTATGTCCTCAATTATTTTGAGCCCTCCTCTGGTTTTAGCTGGTCCAAGTACTTGTATTTGGCCTACTTTCATTGCACTTGGCCTTCACAGCACAGTCCATTTAGAAATAGTGAAGTGTTACCAAAAAACTAAAGGGGTGCATTACATCTAAACTTTCAAGTCACCCCAAAATCAAATCAGTCATTTCTTTTTTTAAACTTGTCTTATACACAAAGGCTTTGCCATGTTAGAATAGAAGAGGGTCCTGTCCAAAATGTTGATATTAAATATACTTATTTTTCACCATTATGTATTCTTGCATCGTAATATATTTGTCAAGGTAGTTAAGCACAAATTCTACTTTTCTCATAACTGTAATAGAATTATTTTTTGGGCATAAACAGTGTGCAAATCTAAAAAAAAGTTGTATAAATCATTATTAAATGATTTCACAGTACAGTACTTGATAATCCTTTTTAAATGTTCCTTTTTTTAAGGCTTAATCGCATTAAAATTCATAAGTGCCCACTCATCCCATTCAAAATACTGATATTTATACAGTGTTGTGCTGAGTATTGCTTCTATGAAATGGTCAAATTGTTGCATAATATTTTGTGAAATCACCTACAATGTCCTTATAAGAGAAAATGTGCCCATTTTTAGACACAATGCAGAAGTAAACATTAACCCTGACCTTCTAAGATAGCATACCTAGAAAGTGTAAATACATGCTCTTATCTGCAAAACGAGTCAGAGGTCTGTATGCGTATTAGTGCATGTTGTATTGAAATTCACCCTCTGGTTTTTATTTCCACAGATGAAGTTATTAAATCTGTATATTAAGAGGGCTCAGACCACCACCACCAACAGCAACAGCAGCAGTTCTTCAGACGTGTCGTCTCACAGCTAGCCGGATGTACTCTGATCAGTGCCCTACACGTGCATTTGGGAACATAGTTGTGCCTCCTCCAGACATCCTTTTTTGTTGTTATTATTATTGCTTCATCACAGTCTTGCAGGATTTTCCCAGAGAGAGGTGTTGCTCACTGCAATCAGACTTTTCTTTTCGTCCGACTCCTGCACGCCTCTTAGTTAATGTCCCATGCATCTTTCCATCCGTGGAACATTAAATGTGAAGGAAAGGTCAAGAAAACTGCATGCCGGCTTTTTGATAGGGAGCAGATCTTCCATGATTGGCATAGCTTCCTTAATTGGAGCAAACAAGCTATCTTCAGCTTCTGAAGAGGTGGTTCGCTAACTACATTTATTAGTAATAACTTATTCATGTTTGCAAGTGGTGTTAAAGGTTTAATCGAGCAATTTGGATATTTTAAACAGGCACAGTTGGGTTAACTAATACATCACTTGAATCTCAGTTAGTGCTAGTGGATCATTTGGCTGGCCGAGTGATAAATGTAAAGAAAAGAGAAAAATTTAAGTAATTTGTAGGTTTGGCTACAATGACAACCAAAAATATGTAGGATTAAAACATTCTTATATTCACTTTTATTTCATGGGACCGTCAAACCACATCCCGTTATGTTGTAAGTGTAGGAAATGATGTTTGTTTTCAAGGCTAATGTAAAGCAATTGTGTTGATTTTATTTTAGGATGGATTATTATGTGTTCAAAATACGGGCCTCGCTACAGAAAACAAGGACAAACTTCTGAATGTAGGGCTTTTCTCTTCATCTTGGGGGAAAAGAGCGCAAGGTTTTGTGAGCAAACGTGCAAGCCGCAACACGGTTGGACATTTAAAGGCTGACAAACACTCGGTGGAGTCAGAACCAGACCAGGAGCATCTTCAGACGTGAGACAATGAATGAAACGGATTACCACTTTGCTGTCGGAGCAAGAGGATTGTGATGGAAATTTCCAAACTACTATGCCTTACGTTCCTTTTTCTGTTTTCAAAACTCAGACTGTTAAGATATACATGTCCACAGGCATCCTTGCTGCAGTACACCGCTAAAGCATGGCGCTGCGAGTTTGCGCAGCACGTGTCTATGACACTAATGAAAACCCCCAAGCGCTAGGGGTGATGTTATGTTCCCTGAAAGCTCTGAACTCTTTCTTTTTTCTTGTTCATCTGGAGATTTTCGCCCGTCTGATTAAGTGCTGAGCGTTTAGTGTTTTGTACATACCTTACAATCATTGCTTCTCCCTCCCCCACAAAATTAAGGTAAAAATGATGTTGCACTCTTTTGCACGTTAACAAATAGCCTGCATGTTTTGACGACATACCCATCCTGTGCTGCCGCGACTGACTTAGGTTTGGCTGTTTGTGCCACGTCAGCGGTCTGGTCGGTCTGTAAATACAGTATTATTATTGTTATTATTAATATGTTCCCGTGTGGGGAAGTGGACAAGTGCAAAGCTCAAATGGGTCTCACAGAGTTGACCAAAATGGGTGTTTGTCTCAGACTGTGAACCAGACCATATTAGAAATTAAGGACAGACATTTGAAAGCACTCTACTTTCCTTTAGTATTATATACTGGGGCATGTGGCTTTTATTGGTATGCTAGGTGTGCGTACCTTTGTTTGTTGCAGCATTTCTTTCTAATGGTTTTTAACCGGTTCAGACCATGGACCAACATTTTGGTTTAGACTGGGGCTATTCATAAAAAATAATCTGTTAATGAAAGAACAAAGCCAAGTGTGAGGATCAACAATGCAAGTATTAAGTTAAACGGGGCCCCTTGGTTTTCCTCAAATGTTGACCTCTAATGGTGTTCCACACAATAATTCACTACGCATGTTAGACTTTACGTTTTGTCATTGGACACAGATACACTATTGTATTTATAAATTTGTTATTTCATTTCCCGTCCTAATGTACAGTTTTTGTTTTTGTTCTTTTTTTTCAAAGGCTTGTGATAGATTTACATCACCCTAAGTTTGGCCTAGAATTAAAACAACCAGAAACATGAATTTATTGTGATGATTTCACTTTCTTTTGTTGTTGTTGTTGTGGGGCTGTTGAATGTGCCATCAGCAACTCTGGTATTTATCACTATTCATGCACCAGTACATTTATAAACAAAGTCACATGTGCTGACGTGAGCCCTAATGAGTCTAGTGCCGCAAATGTTCAGTGTGAAAGAAAAGACCAGGTTACACGACACCTCAAAATTAAAACACTTTATGTATTGCATTAAGAATCAGAAGCTATTTAAAAAAAAAATAATTGTTTGATTTTCTTTTGTGAAAATATTACACAAATCAAATACTACACAAAAATGATTATTGTGGTATATTGTTTGTACATGGTTTAAAAAGTGGGGTTTTATGTCAGCAAAATAGATTTTTACTTGGTTTACACGTATATAACTTTTATTTTAAGTTTCAGTGATATATAACCTGGAAATATACTGTACTAAGTTTAATACAAATATAGGGTATATTTTACGCTACAATATATTACAGTTTACTGTAGTACATACTAAACTACAGAAAATTACAGTTAATCTGTCCACTACAGGATATGCTGTAGCATTCATTAACAAAGTGTTGTAAATGCTATAATACATACAGTATAATACACTTAAGTATGGTTCAAAACATTATATTGTTTACTACAAGTTACTATAGTATTTTTTCACCAACGCTTTCAGCATTGACATCAAAGCTTTTCAATAATGTGGTAGGCTATAGAAGCACCTGCGCACACTCAAACATCATATTGCCTAACCTAGTTAATAAAGCAACTCCGTCTTGACCTTTGATGTACACAGTATCAGTTTTAGCAGCCGCGTCTGTTATGACACGAGTGGTCCAGAAGAGTCCGTCAGAGGATGAAGGTAGAGCGACGGACACTCGCGGGTCACCTGACGGAAAGTCACGCGGCCATAAAAGACAGCGGACACGTCGTTTTCAGAAAAGCCTTTGCGGCCCTCACCGGCGACCACGCGTTGAGTTCAGCTGCTCATATTTTTGTATAAAAGCGTCACCGAACTGGAGAGTATGCTGTTTTGGCACAGTCATCCTGAAACCTATCAACAACACGCGCAACACAATTATGTAAGGTGAGTTCAGTCACTAGATATTTTATGTGTTTATTTAAATGCTATTTAAAACAGTTTACAACTTGAAAAGTTAAATAAATGCGATTTAAATAATTATTATTTAACATAAAGTTGAACTAATATTACCTGTATTAAAAATATGAGTACAGCCTACCTGAAAAGTCTTTGGCTTGGGAAATGTTTATTTACAAGAGAAGATACTGTAATGTTAGATAAACGTGTAACACTTTAGGTGACTAAGTCGGTGAGTCAATAAAATTTACCACATAAAGGTAAATCTAAATCATCATCTACAGTGATTCTTGAGTCCAAGTAAAAAAAAAGATATTAATGTAGTTATTCTGTATTAATCTGTTATAATCGGTATTTGCCTGGCTACAGCTGCCTTTGGGGAGAGTATTGGAATATAGAGTGGCACCAAAGTTCTAAGTTCACGATCTAAAATATTGCTGTTTACTTCAAAGAGTTCCATCTGCTATTTGTTTTGTTTTGTTTGTTAGTGTGGCCGCTTGGTATGACGTTTGAGCTTCTGCTTCGCTTATTTCCTCTCAGAGATGCTCTTGCTCCATTTCTTAAGCATGAAGAGGAGCAGCATTCCGCCGAGATCCGACTGTCCCATTTTCATTATGTGCTTTGTGCAGCCACATCTCCAGCTGTGAAACTCCAGGACGAAACACTCACATATCTGAATCAAGGTAATGTTAAACTTACCTTCTTGTGCTTGTTTAGATGAAGTCAACGTTTAATGCATTCAAACACTAGGATTTAGTTTTATGTCTTTTCATCTAATGTTTTATTTTTTTGCCAGTTCATATAAGCCTGTTGTTTTGTCTTAAGTCCATGATTATTTCATTACCAACAACACACTGCATAAAGAGTGAACCAAAGTTCTGTTTTGTTTGTTTTTACATTAGAATAAAATATTTTTGGCATTCTGTGAACATTAAACTGTACTAATGTTTTTTTAATGATTGTACAAATATCACTGTTTTTTTTTCTTTGATTGATTGCCTTTTGATTTAAATCTGTATTGTTTTAATGCACTATAGGTCAGTCCTATGAAATCCGTATGCTTAACAGGAAACTAGTTGAGTATACAGATATAAGCGGTAAATATGTAAAGGTAGGTTAAAGGAATGACGTGTTTTACAACTATTTTCTGTATGCATCACCTTTATATAAACCAGTTACACAGTACTACTAAAGTCTTTCTCTCCACATTCATAGACAAATTTTGTTTTAGAGTTGCCATTGAATGGAAATTTATACATTTTAACATTTTAGAATTATGTGAACTTTTAAAGATGGTCAGATGTTTTTATACTGAGGGGAAGATGCTCTTTGAAATATTCTCAAATCATTTTTACAATTTTTAAAAACGGATGGTGATTTTTAAGCGTTTTTAGCTAAGTTGCTGTCCAACAGAAGGCCTGTTCAAAATTTATTTGTTCAATAGCAATGATTTTTTTTTTTTGAGCGCGAGTATAAAAATACAAACTGTAAATATCCTGGATTATTGCAATATTGCTAATACACATTCACTGTCCTAAGGCATGTGACACGAACAAAGACATTATTATTAAAATATATATGAATATAAAATATTATAAATGACAACATAGTTACAAGTACACCATAGTCAAAGGGATAAAACAATATGCAACATACCAAACGCAGTCGATACATGTGTATTTTGTAGTAACCTAAATGTAGACATTTGTGGCATAAAAGTAAATATTATAATAGTTTTCAGTGTGAGCTTTATAAATTGTGCAAGTGCAAGAAGATTATACTTGGTTTTATTCATGGTAATGCTGAGATTCTTTCTTGACACCAATCTATCCTATGCTGTTTTCAGAGCATTGTCCGTGTTGTTTTTCATGACCGACGGCTGCAGTACACGGAACATCAACAGCTGGAGGGATGGAGGTGGAACCGACCAGGAGACAGAATCTTGGATATAGGTGAGACCTGCTTTCCTTATAAAGCACATTTCTGTTCTAATGTTTTTATAATTATGTCATAATTTTATCTATGTTCAATGTGTTATGGTCAGATATCCCGTTGTCAGTGGGCGTAATGGAGCCGCGAGCCCACCCACTGCAGCTCAACACCATAGAGTTTCTCTGGGATCCTGACAAACATGCCTCTGTGTTCATTCAGGTACATGTTTTCTGACCTCCCTACTAGTTTTCTTAACTGAGCAATACCAGTGGTCAATTTTTTTTTCTTTCTTTATATCCAGGTAAACTGCATTAGCACTGAGTTCACTCCCAGAAAACACGGGGGAGAGAAGGGTGTCCCTTTCCGTATTCAGATAGACACCTTTGCAGCCGGCGAGCATGGAGAATACACTGAACCCATGCGCTCCGCCAGCTGCCAGGTCAAAGTCTTCAAGGTAAAGCATCTTACGGACTCTTAAAAGATAAGTGATACACAGTGTGCTTTGTGGAGATGTTAGATTATGAACCTCATGACCTGCATGCACTTTTTTCTCTGTGGAAGACAAAAGAAGATATTTTCAAGAATGCATGGGAAACTGGCCCCATTGACTTCTCAGAATATCTTTTTTTTTGTTCCACTTAAAACAATGAGGGTGAGTAAATTATTACAGAATTGCCATTTTTGGGGTACTATCCCCAAAACTATCCCTTTAAAGGCTTAGTTCACCCAAAAATGAAAATTAGACTTTTTTACTCACCTTCACAGCATCTAAGTGTATGTGACTTTCTTCTTTCAGGTTAATTCAGTCTGAGTTATATTAAAAACTGTCCAGGCCTCTCCTTTACTTCAATGGGGATAAACAGGTGTTTGCTGTATACAGTTCGGAACATGTGAAATAAATTGCATGGATATATAATAAAACATGCCTCACACAGCTCAGAGTGAATAAATGTGTTTTTGTAAGATAAATATCCATATTCATAATATGCTGACTGTGCGAAGAGGAAGAGTTTGTTGGATGACGTAAGGTGCATGCATCATGCACGTCTCTCTGGGAAATGTAGGAGCAAAGGAAACAACTTTCCTTACTCAAGCAAAGGAAAACTGCTCGTCACTAATCATGCAACACTGACATTTTATGTCATCCAACAGTGAGGGATATTTTATTATGGGTATGCGCACTTTATTTCATGTCGTCCGAAGTGTATACAGCAAACACCAGGTTATCCCCATGGAAAGGCTTGGAGGGCCAGAACAATTTTAATAAAACTCTGATTGGATTTGCCTCAAAGAAGAAAGTCGCACACATCTATGACGTTTCGAAGGTAAGTAAAACACGGGATCATTTTCAATTTTGAGTGAACTAACCGTCTCATTATTTTTCTCTGTCTTTAAGCCAAAAGGTGCAGATCGCAAACTCAAGACTGACAGAGAGAAGATTGAGAAAAAGAGTCCTCAGGATAGAGAAAAATATCAACCATCCTACAAAACGACAGTTCTGACTGAGGTGAGACATCTGCCTTAAGGCTGGAGTACTCTACACAACATTTTTTTTGTTGTTGGTGTTTTTGCCTTTAATTTGATAGGACAGATAATAGATGACAGGAAGCAAAGCAGTAGATAGATAGGGGGGTGGGATCAGGAAAGGGCTGCGAGCCAGGATTCAAACGCCCGAAGTGTAAAGCTAAAAACTCTGAGGCTGTGACCCATAGACCTATATAGACACCCCCTTGGACCGCTTCAGTAACATAGATGTGGCCACCATTTTGGAATGGTGAACTTGACGTCATTCACTATACTGTAGGTTCGCACAGAACCATTGAGCCGTTCTGTGCAGGATTGTGACATCTTTTGAATATTGATAATAAAAAATAATAATAAAGTGATTACTAAAGTGAATGACGTCAAATCAAGAACGCTACAATATGACGAATGGCAAACGTATAGCGGCCCATAGAAACAGTTGTCAATGATGCATCAACATATATATACAGTGGGTACAGAAAGTATTCAGATCCCCATAAATTTTTTACACTTTGTTATATTGCAGCCATTTGCTAAAATCATTTAATTTGACAGAAAACACAGAATTGTTGACATTTTGCAGATTTATTAAAAAAAAAAACCTGAAATATCACATGGTCCAGACCCTTGCTCAGTGTTCAGACCCTTTGCTCAGTATTTAATAGAAGCACTCTTTTGATCGAATACAGATATGAGTCTTTTTGGGAAAGATGCAGCAAGTTTTTCACACCTGGATTTGGGGATCCTATGCCATTCCTCCTCGAAGATCCTCTCCAGTTCTGTCAGGTTGGATGGTAAACGTCTCTCCAGAGATGCTCAAATGGGTTTAAGTCAGGGCTCTGGCTGGGCCATTCAAGAACAGTCACAGAATTGTTGTGCTAAGCTGTGTGCTTAGGGTCATTGTCTTGTTGGAAGGTAAACATTCGGCCCAGTTTGAGGTCCTGAGCACTCTGGAGAAGGTTTTGGTCCAGGATATCCCTGTACTTGGCTGCATTCATCTTTCCCTCGATTTCAACCAGTCGTCCGGCCCCTGCAGCTGAAAAACACCCCCATAGCATGATGCTGCCACCACCACCGGACGGCCAAACGGCCAGAATGGGTTGCTCTTAGGAACCTTAAGCGCAGCAGAAATTGTTTTGTAACCTTGGCCAGATCTGTACCATGCCACAATTCAGTCTCTGAGCTCTTCAGGCAGTTCCTTCGACCTCATGATTCTCATTTGCTCTGACTTGCATTGGGAGCTGTAAGGTCTTATATAGACAGGTGTGTGGCTTTCCTAATAAAGTCCAATCAGTATAATCAAACACAGCTGGACTCAAATGAAGGTGTAGAACCATCTCAAGGATGATCAGAAGAAATGGTCAGCACCTGAGTTAAATATATGAGTGTCAAAGCAAAGGGTCTGAATACTTAGGACCATGTGATATTTCAGTTTTCCTTTTTTAATAAATCTGCAAAAATGTCAACAATTCTGTGTTTTCTGTCAATATGGGGTGCTGTGTGTACATTAATGAGGAAAAAAATGAACTTAAAATGATTTTAGCAAATGGCTGCAATATATACCTCAACTAGTGTGTACTTGTTTAGACTGGAAAATCGGGGCAAAAATTGCATAGGGTATTCCAGGCTTTAGTAGCATTTGAGCTTGTTTGTGTCATCAGATGTCATGATATCATTTCAGAGCTGTACTTTTGGTTAAATTATCTGTCTATATGTTAATGATTGCAATCATTCAACCTAGATGTCTACGTCAAACATCTATAACCTGTGCATTTTCCATGTCTCCTGTGAGTTCCTCTTTACTTTGACTGGCCATAGTGAAATATTAAGCTCTCCCATGCAAGCAAGATGTGACTGGAATTCACATGATTGCTTATTGGTCACCAAACATAGGTAAACTATTTATTTTTCTTTCAGTGCTCCCCTTGGCCTGAAGCACAATCAGTCAGCAGAACGAGCAACAGTCCATCTCCTGGTTATCACAGCGCTCACACGTCCTACAGCTTCCCAGAGGAGTGAGTCCTTATTCAATATGAAATCGCATCATGAACTCAAAAACATGAACGTAACCAGCAACTGCTTTCCCGTCTTATTGCGTTTATAGAAACTGCTCTCCAGACCAGCAGGGGGAGCTACTTTTGCCCAGCTGCTCTGATGTAAGTATAGCGGGCAGGTTAAAAACATTAACACCATGCTCTCTTATCTTTATAGGTTTGTGTTTGAGGACATGGATGATGCTATTCTTCTTCTTTTTGCCATATAGCACCTGTTGCCATCGTCCTCCATGCAGGACACGCAGCAGTGGCTCCATCGTAATAGGTTCTCCTCTTTTGGCAGGCTTTTCTCTGGCTTCTCAGGTGAGCTTAAATATACAATGAGAGTTACAACTACTGGTATTTTGTTTAATTTAAATCTAGTAGCTTAGCGTTAACATGTTGCTAAACTAACCCATTGATACTCAGATAAACATAAAAAAACACTGAACACATTCAGTAAATGGATTTGAAATTAATGAATTTAAATTATACACTGCCATTCAGTAGATATTGACATTTTAATTGCAAAACTGGGTGTAACAGAAATGACAAGAAATTATACTATTTTAATGATCAGACTACTATTTGAACTCTTTTGTTAATGTTTCAGGTTCTGATCTGCTGAAAATGAGTAGAGAAGACTTTATTCAGATCTGTGGTCCTGCTGACGGCATCCGTCTTTTCAATGCAATCAAAGGAAGGTGAGCTGTATAATTATTCAAACATTTGTAAAACATCCGAAGATGTGTCCAAACATGTACCCAACACTAGCTTTGTTAATGTTCCCCAGGTGTATACAACCTCGTCTCACTGTCTATGTATCCCAGCTACAGAACAGCAACCAACTGCACACCAAAGCAGCGGGTGATGATGGTAGGAGACATCACAGCGTACTTTAGGATTTTCATGACATGCAAAACAAGCATCACATTTATTCTTAATTGTCTAATTGTTTTTGTCTAGTGTACCATGCTCTCTACCTAGAGGACTTAACTGTCCTTGAGCTCACTGAGAAGATAGCCAATCTATATAATGTTCCCCCACAGCAAATCCATCGAGTATACAGACAGGGGCCGACAGGGATCCATGTATTGGTTTCAGATGAGGTAAGAGGGCAGAGAGTACAGAGATTACAGATCTTTAAAACCCTGTCCAAGGAGTAGTTTATCCAAGAGTTTTTAGTTCTATTAAAAGACGTTTCTAATTCTTTTTCAAAAATATCAACGTTGGGTTTAAGAAATCGCATACCCTGCCTTTAAACAAGGTTGCATTTATTTAAAACTAAAAAACATTAATATTGTGAAATATTATGATTAAATCTTTTTCTGTTTTACTATACATTTAGTCAGAATTTACTATATCTTTCAGAACAGAATTAATATGCTGATTTGCTGCTCACTAACATTTTTATTATTATTAATAATATATTTGTGTAAACTGGTCTTTAACAAATAGAATGTTTTACCAATATATAGCCTATATTTAAATTTAAAACATAAATGACCTTATTTTCGACCAATTTGGTGCTTGATTGCTAAATAAAACTAAAATTAGTTTGATTTTTTTTTTTTTTTTGTATTTGTACATGTATTTGTAGGATTAGCTACACAGATGAAATGCAGACAAAAAATTATTTATTGTGGTGACAAGTAAAGAACTTGTTCCCTGATTTTATTTATTTGTTTACTTGTTAACTGTGGTCACAAATTAAGAATTTGTTCCCATGGCTTGTTAATATGTTCCCTCAATTAACTAATTGTGGCCAGTAATTTGTTACCTTGTTTTGATTTAATTGAAACAAGCGAGCTAATTAGTTCAACACTGCCCTTATTTAAAGGTGCCATAGAATGCATTGAGAGAATATTTTAAATGGTTCTCTGATATGTACATAGAAGGTATGTAGCTTAGGTAAGGGGAAAATGCCCAGAAACAGTTTTACAGGTCCATTTACAACCCTAGAATTTGACCCTAGAATGAAACAGTCTGTTTTTGCCTGATTTGGAAGGTTCATGAATAGTAATGAGGAGGTCTGCTCTGATTGGCTGTTTCTCAGCGTTGCTCATTTCAGTAGCA
>JAUMHQ010000063.1:15127911-15144246 GCA_032361165.1 Enteromius paludinosus
GTTATGTCCATGTACTGAACTGTTATTATTCAACCATGCCAAGCTAAATTCAGTTTTCCATTCAATGGCACCTTTAATTAACATTAAGGAACAAATTAAGTTATGGGAACTTATTCTTAGTTTGTGGCGATGATATATGGCCCACATCATGTGTAGGACTCAATATTAGTTTACCCAGAAATAAAATTTTCTGACACTGGTTCTTTATAAAACACAAAGCTAAAAGCTAAGAATATTGACACTGATCTTTTACACACACTCCCACAATAGACAAACAGCATTATAGGCTTGCTTTTTAGCAGCACTCTTTCCTTAAATTTATTACTGAAACTAGTTACTGATTGCTAAAATAGATTAGTGTGCCAGGAAATATAGTAACCCAAGCATACAATACACTTAAAGGAGTCATATGATGTTGCTAAAAAGAACATTATTTTGTGTATTTGGTGTAATGCAATGTGTTTATGACACCAAAAAAATAACGAGGCATTTGTTGCATCCAGTGGGGACATACATGTAATTACTGATTATCATGACTTGACATCGTAAACATAACACCATGTCTGCATTCATGATCGGAGTAATGACGAACAAGCATTACCCTTCACTGCTCAAAACGCGTGTTTGAACGGCAAGTAGCAGTTTCCATGGGGCGGAGTGGGGCACTAAAATCCACCTGGAAAATTCTGACCACCCTCTCACCCCCCTCCTGGCAACAGATTCATTGGATAAACGCATTCCCCATTCCCAAGAGGCTTTGCACCATTCTACATTAGATATATAGATAAAAAGATACTTTATTGATCCCCAAGGGGAATTCAAGAACAAACAAACAAATCAAATTGGGATTTTTTTGTGACCATGAATGATTTGCAGGATAAGCTAACCATGACAAAGATATAGAGACTGAGCAACTGATATAAATATTGTTTGGACGTTTAGTGGGGAGTATTTGGCCGCTATTCACTGAGAATTTAGTAACCTCAATGGTTCTAATAAGCTCAGGGGCTGGTCTCGTTCGCCTCGCACCCGCTCAATTTGTGATCCGCTGTGTAAATCCTTCAGCCGGCCGACCGGGAAAAGTCCTGGTCGTTCCGATTGCCACTCCGCCCCTGGCAGTTTCTTTTAATAAGAAAACACAACTTACTTAAAGGGGTCATATAACACCAATTTCCCACAAGCTGATATGATTCTTTATGGTCTTAATGAAAAGTCTGTAATATAGTTTGTTTAAAATTTCTCAATAGTAGTGTAAAAAAAACATTTTACCCTGTCAAAAACAGCTCTTTTCAAAACATTGTTCTGTGTACTTACCCTTGTCTCTTACCCTGAGTCTTGCTTGTCTCTGCGTCTCGGTCTGATGACGGCTCTCTCAGGGCGGGTCTGAGGTAAGACACCAGTTCAGTCTGTGTGACACGCTGCTGTCAATCAACAAAACACAATCTTTTTAATCGCGTGTGAGGTCACATGGTCAGATGGCTCGATTTGAGAAAGGGGAAAAAATTTAAAGGCAGGGTATGCGATTTTACACTAATGCTTTAGAAAAAGATGTGGGCCGTTTAGCAAAACAAACTTGTAGCCAGACTTGCAGGGCGTGTCTATTCGTGACATGGAGGAGACTGTTCAGTGAACAGCCGAGCAGAGTGACAGAAAGATAAAAAGCAAACAAGTAAAATGTCGGCACGAGAAGTATGACCCGTGTAAATATCGTATCAGCTTTCCAGCTCTGGAGAGAACTGAAGGAGTGGAAGGCCTGCCATGGGACGCCGAGGTTGTTTCGGTTCTTCTTGACAGGTGAGTTAACGTTACACTGGAGGTGATAAAGCGACCGTTGAAAATCATGTAAGCGCGTCATAAATAGAGCAGCAACAGTTTTCTGTCAGAGATTTGTCTCGCTGCTCGCGTCCCATGTAAGTGAGCATCACTGATTATAATGACTTCTATAGTATTTTGTCGTCCAGTATTGGCGGTGTAACATTGGTACTCCATTTCACAGAAATGGCTGAATGGGTTGCTTAAGCTATGTATGAGTGGGGTGGAGCTATCAAAGGGTGAAGAACCTTTTGGGGTGGGGCGTGTTTGTTTTGGTGATTTCAAATATCAACATTGACTTTCAGAAATCACCTACCCTTCTTTTAAAATTACAAAAAAAAAAAAAATGCTAGGGGAATTTTTAGCATTACAGGGTGGTTGTGTACACACATTTCATTTCAAACATCTTGTAAAAGTGCATCTGGCATTATATGACCCCTTTAAAGCTTGTGAGTCCGAAGCGCCAGACTGTCCTTGTAGAGCTAGAAGTGCTCCAGTTTATAATCTCTGTGCACAGTCAGCATAGGCTACTCTGCAGGTTCAGGAATCAATTCTCCGTAAATGCACTGAACACACTCTAATATTTGTGTTGAACTGTTCTGGAACAGTAAATACAACTTGACCACTGATTTCTAGTTGTGTGCTCTTTTGGAAGCACTAACAAAGTAGTTTCACTTTCACAATGAAACCGAGTGTCTCCAGAACATGGCGCCTGCAGCAACACTACAGCAAGAATAATAGCTCCACCTTCTTTCTTTGCATAAACATGTGGGCGGTGTTTGAAAATAAACCCACTCTGATATAGAGAAGTGGGGGTGTGTTTCAATTTTCTGTTTCAGGGGGGCCTGGACAAGTCATCACTTTTATAAAAAAAAAAAACTTTTTGATTTAAAAAACTTTATTCTTTGCAACTGCAAGGATCTTATCTATACTCTAACAGCTTCTAACACTTCAAAGATAAAAGAAATCGCTTCATATAACCCGTATGACATTTGAAACGAATCCGTAAATTGAGTTGCATTGCATTCAGGTCACTTTGCACGTATTTGACTTTTTCAGATGGTGCAGAACTTTACAGAAGAGACTAGCTTCATTATCAGCACTATGAAAGGTAACTTAAGGGACATGCTGTTTTTATCTTTACTATACTGATTGGGCCGCATGTTTATCAATCAGGAGTTACGTGGTAAGAATTTTCATTGTGTTGAAAAACTGTTCTGAAGGTTACAGATTTGCAGACTGAAGATTAAATACAAACACTTTGATGAGCAGGAATTCTATATAATACATAGAAATCATAGCTAGTAGCATCTGGTTGTGTCACAC
The DNA here is from genome assembly GCA_032361165.1 of Enteromius paludinosus. NCBI lineage: Eukaryota > Metazoa > Chordata > Actinopteri > Cypriniformes > Cyprinidae > Enteromius > Enteromius paludinosus. Next base: position 15,131,050 of record JAUMHQ010000063.1, read on the forward strand.
TTCTGACCTTCACAACTCACTGAACAGGCAACCGTTAAAAAGCCCTTTAGAAAGCAATGTCTTTGTAAAAAAAACAAGTTACTATTTAAAACATAAAGCAAATATTATCATTTCAAAGGTCACAGTATGTGTCTGATTGTCCATTGAGACATGCGTGTTCAATATTGGCTGTTTTTTTTCCTGTGTGATGGCAGATGAAAGTAATGATGGCTACCATGTTGTACTGAAGTGACCTGAGACTACTGGAGCATTACAGGTGCCTTTAGCAAATCTTCACAATACTGGACAGTTTCTGTGTTAAATATCACCTTTTGGTATGTGTACTAAATGAACTTGGGTCTTTTTTTTTTCAGATTTATATTTTGAGTTTTTGCCTTTTAATCTGTTCGGATGGATCATAGCTGACAGGAAGTGAAGCGGTAAAGATCTAGGGGGACAGGATCAGGAAAGGTCTGCGAGCCGGGACTCACTTGCAACGCCCGAAGTGCAACTCCACTGAATGTCGACACGCTGCCCACAAGGCCATTAAAAATGATTATTTTATATAATATTGCAGTGTTATTGTGGGCTTCTTCTTTTCAAACCATTATCAGACTTTTTTCTTTTCTTTCTTTTTTATTAGATCTGAAATACCAAATACATGATTTATGATGCAGATGGCCTTAAAACACACACGTTTTTGTGAAAAGTGGGGACATTCCATAGGTGTAATGCTTTTTATACTGTACAGACTGCCCTACACTGACCCTACATCTAAACCTACCCCTTACAGCAAACTACAGGCATTTTTAGATTTTCAAAAAACTTCGTTCTGTCTGATTTGTAAGCGTTTTGAAAAGGTGGGACATGAGGGTAATTTCCTGAAAAGTCATCTTCTTGTAATTCCATTGTCATACCCATGTCATTGTAAAAATGTATGTCCTCATTTGTCACAAAAACAGGCACAAAATTTCTTACATTTGTTTATATTTATTGTTGTGATTTTTATGTGGTAAAAAAAAATATTATTATTATTATTATTATTATTATGAACCATTTATAGATATTAATTTTAATGTTACTATTGTACGCCAACATGGATTTACAGATCCCTAAATAATATGCTAGCAGAAAATAATCTCAATAATGTTCATGAATTGTTCATCACAGACTGAAGATATCAAAATAAAGCCATTGCTAAGGAGAATCTGTTATTGCTTTTTTATTGTCGCAATGCTTTTGTAACTGATTTTTGAACAGCATGATAGAACCTGTTTGTTTTGCAGGAAGAGTCCCATAAGTGTTATACACAGTTGAATAGTATTTTTGTGTGTCTCCTAAATGTGTTATGTGTATGCTTGAAACTAGTTGTATTTGTACCTCACCATGAGTTGATGTGTGTATATTTTCTATATAAAGTGATCATAGTCCTTCAGCGTATATACAAATCATCTGTTCTTTTTTTGCTTGACTAGCCAAACAAATCTTTTCTCAGGGATAATGTGTATCAGTAGGTGGTCTAGGTGCAGCTTGTGAAATGTCCTGGTTATGGAACAGAGTTTATTGACAAAAGAAACTGGTTTCTACCCAGATTCTCCTCCAATTCCTCTGTTGTCATGAAGTCAGTGCAGTTGAGTAAAGCTGATTTTCTGTGTGTTACTCCATGACGTGGAAAGCTGCACACTTCAGTGATCAGCACTAAATCTACTGTGTTCTGGGCCATTTCAGTCTACAGGTCCCAACCCTGTGAGTGGCACAGACAAAAGACAAATGTGCTTAGCAACACATGCTGACCATAAAACCAGGTTAATCTTTTTTTTTGTATAATAGTTTTCAGTGTGTTCCTCAGTAAGTAAACTCGTCGTTTAACAGTGTGTAGCGGTGAACGTTTACGGACAGCGGGAGAATTATATCATTTCTGTTAAGTTTGTTAAATTTAACGAACAAACAAACGTTACATGTCAAAATCGATAGAATATTTCCTCCATTTCACCGTTAGGGAGCGTCAATGCTTCAAGAAGCAAAGTGTATTTTACTGTCAGTCGAGCAGAAATGTACGTATGTCAATGTCTCATAAAAGGAACTAATATTAATTTAATTGTCCTGGTCTTCACGTTTCAACTGTATACAGAACAGAAGCAACAGCTTTTAAGCCACGACTACAGCCTTTATCACCGCCTCACGTGTTATTTTCTGGCATCTTTCATATATTTACGTGTTTGTATTATTTACTCAACCCCTTGTATAATATTTTAGTATAGAAAACAGTAACGTTAACCAGTCAAGGTTTTCTAACCACGTGTGCGAGTGGGGGGGGGGAATAAAAAAATGGATTTCTATTTAATTTTTTTTATTTTTTTCGTTAATCTAACCAAATAACAACAAACATTATTATTATTTATTATTATTTTTTTCCCACAAAAAAAAGGTTGAATTAGTTGGTCAAATCGCACACGGTGTCGCTGTTGACTGATTTCAAACGTGTCGTGTTTTTAAAAAAATAATATTTTTAGTCAGGCATGGTAAGAGTCAGGCAGCTGAGAGAAGGACCCCACGCAGCACGCGCACACGTGTTTATCTGCAGCCATGGCGGACATGCAGATGAAGATTCTCCGTAAGAAAATTCAGAAGAGAAGTGATAAAAATAAGCAACGCAATTTGCTCAGAGCCCAGAAGGAAGAAGCGGAAAACGGTGAAGGTGATTTTTCTCTTGAATTGTAAAGATGAATGTGATGTTTAATTACCTCAAACGTTTTTTCGGACCTAGCATGTGATAACCAATGCTTGGAGCGTTTAAAAAAAGTGTCTTATATTTCAGTCAGTTGTAGTTTAACTAGCAGCATGACATATGTATTGAATAAAATAGTAATTATAATTTTGTTTACGTGTTAAGTATTTGTATTAAGGGACTTTGACATACATTTACTGACTGTGTGTGTGTGTGTGTGTGTGTGTGTGTGTGTGTGTGTGTGTGTGTGTGTGTGTTAGTTTATATTGGAGTTGATAAAATGCGCTCTTTGTGTTTCTTATCTGGCAGAGGTAAAAGTGTCGGACGAATCTGAGGTGACCGGTGATTCTGCTATAAACATCTGTGAAGAGCAGCAGCCATGTATCTCCACGGAAGAGAACGAAACATCGCAGAAAGCCAAGAAGAAGAAAAACAAAAGAAAATTGGACGGTGCAGGGTATGCAACATCTAGTGAGTATTCAATATTGCTGTGTGTGATGTCTTTATAATTAGTGGTTGGTCACCATGTGATTGTCAATGGGCAATATTTGTAACTAGAGAAATATGCAGCTTAATGATAAATTTTTGGTGTATATACATGCACTATAATATAGATCTGGTCCTGTAGGTGTGAAAAAGGTCAAAAAGCAGAATGAAGCTAAAGAGATGACAGAAGCATCAGATGGAGAAGATGAGAAACAGGAGGAATGTGCAGAGCCTGAAACGTTGCCAGAAAATGAAAATGATGATAAAGAGGGTTCAGCCGAGGAGGACGATGATAGTGAGGAAGATGGACCAGAGCTTCCTTCTGGTCTTACAGGTAACTATGACCTGTAACCTGTTAAACACTGTCTGCTAGGGGTCATATAAGGTGATCCCGGTTTAACTTGTCTAGTTATCCATTTAGTGTTAAAAAAAATATTAATGAGGTCCAATAAATTTGCCAATTTATTTTTTTTTTTTTTTACTGTATGTGCATAATATTGAACAATAGAATATAAGATGCAGGATTTACTACTTATAGAAAAGATACTTTTACAGAAGCTCCTTTTAAGTGTTGTGATAAAGCGCACCTGTATTTTTACTTGATTTAAAATACAAAATAACCTTTTGATACATTTTCCTTTCTAATTATTTTGGGCAAAAAGGGATGTTATTATTACCGTTAAAATAAATGGTGAGAGGTTAAATCTTGATTTAATTTAAGACAAGCAAATCACTTTCTTTTATTTGACAAAATAACGGTGAAGTGTTTTTCTTTATAAGAAAAATCTGTTTGTTCGAAACTTGTGTTATTGTTTTCTCATAGACATGAATGGGTAACCGTTTGTTTTCTTCATTTCTCAGGGGCGTTTGAGGACAAGTCATTTGCATCTTTGGCAGAAGTGGTCAGTGAGAATACACTGAAGGGAGTGAAGGAAATGGGCTTTGAAACCATGACTGAGATCCAGCACAAGAGCATACGACCTCTGCTGGAAGGAAGGTGAGTTTGCGGTGCGGTGCAGTAATACGGTAATCACATTTCTTTATTGGTTGTATAAATGTTTGATATATGTGCTCTTTTTGTTGTCCCACAGAGATGTGTTGGCTGCAGCTAAAACAGGAAGCGGTAAAACTCTGGCTTTCCTGATTCCCTCCATTGAGCTCATTTACAAACTCAAATTTATGCCCAGAAATGGTGAGTGTACATTAAATACAGTCCTATTCATTGCAGATATGTCAGTCAGACGCATATGTATGACCCTGTGTGTGTGTGTGTATCAGGAACTGGAGTGGTCATATTGTCTCCCACTCGTGAGTTGGCCATGCAGACATATGGTGTTCTGAAGGAGCTGATGACTCATCATGTTCACACATACGGCCTGATCATGGGCGGCAGCAACCGTTCTGCTGAAGCTCAGAAACTCGCCAATGGTGTCAATATCCTGGTTGCTACACCTGGCAGACTTCTCGATCACCTGCAGGTAAGGCCTTTTACAAGGAACGGCACTGTCACACGGGTCTGTGGAGTGGACTTGACCTCCTATTCTTTCCACAGAACACACCCGGGTTCATGTTTAAGAACCTTCAGTGTCTGATCATTGACGAGGCTGATAGGATTCTAGAGGTTGGTTTTGAGGAAGAACTAAAACAGATCATCAAACTGTTGCCCAGTAAGAACAACTAACCGATCACTCTGAAATCACTTCTTTAAAGCGGGGTTTCTGCACGTCCTTAAATATCCCTCTTTCTTTCCAGAAAAAAGACAGACCATGCTGTTTTCCGCGACACAGACTCGTAAAGTGGAGGATCTAGCACGAATCTCCCTCAAGAAGGAGCCGCTGTACGTGGGGGTGGATGACAACAAAGAGACGGCCACCGTGGAAGGACTAGAACAGGTATACGGCTCCGCTGTCTCATATCCTTCATCAGCAGCAGGTGATTGTGTGGTAGGTGTGATGTAATGTATTAGAGTTTGACCTTGTGTTGTTTTTTTTTTAGGGATATGTCGTATGCTCTTCGGAAAAACGTTTCCTGCTGCTCTTCACTTTTCTGAAGAAGAACCGCAAGAAGAAGCTGATGGTGTTTTTCTCGTCTTGCATGTCTGTGAAGTACCATTATGAGCTGCTCAATTACATTGATCTGCCTGTCATGGCCATTCACGTGAGTTACAGAGCTGTACGCACAGTTAGCGAGATGGGAAGTGCCGTTGAAGCGGTGTGATGAATGCTTTGTTTTCACTGCCTTTCAGGGGAAGCAGAAACAGACGAAGAGAACCACAACGTTTTTCCAATTCTGTAACGCAGACTCTGGCATTCTCCTCTGTACGGATGTGGCTGCCCGAGGTCTTGATATCCCAGAAGTGGACTGGATTGTTCAGTATGACCCACCCGACGATCCTAAGGTACAGCAGTTATGCCTCATTGTCTAGCTTTGATAATAGATATATGCGTGTGTGTTTGGATCTGTACATGTGACTCTTCTGTTGATATTTAGGAGTACATCCACCGCGTGGGACGAACGGCTCGTGGTATTGATGGCAGAGGGCATGCCCTCCTGATCTTAAGACCAGAGGAGCTCGGCTTTTTACGATTTCTCAAACAGGCCAAAGTATGACGTCTATAGTTATGGTTTTATATTGGCTTTCAGTGTGTTTGATCATGAAAGGAGTTTAAATACTCAGTATCATTTTGCACATTAACTAAACATAAATAAATACTATATGGAAATATTGAAAGTAAGCTTTTTCAAAAATGAAAATTGCTATGTCTTTAACAAAAAAATAGATTATTATAAAAAATATAAGAATGAAATCTAATTTAACATATTATAGTATATCAGTGATGATCAAATCATGAAGAAATGCGTTATAGTATTGTTTTGTCTCTCGTGTTCCTCTAAAGGTCCCTCTGAGTGAGTTCGAGTTCTCCTGGGCTAAAATCTCTGATATTCAATCTCAGGTGAGGCTTCATATTCAGTCAAATAGAACTTAATCTCTTCAAATAAACCCCTTTGAATCTTAATGAACCTGTTTAAAATGGGTCTTTGCAGTTGGAGAAGCTGATAGACAAGAACTACTACCTTCACAAATCAGCTCAGGAGGCCTACAAATCTTACGTCAGAGCTTACGACTCGCATTCCCTCAAACAAATCTATGATGTAGAGACACTTGACCTCCCGAAAGTGGCAATGTCCTTTGGGTTTAAAGTGCCGCCTTTTGTGGACCTCAGTATCCTTTCAGCACTGTATTACAGTGAATATTGTTGCATATGAAACTTGTTACTTAAGAGTTTTGAGTTTGTGATGTCTAAGCATGGTTGTATACATCTGGTGACAACTATATGCTCCCAACGACTGCATTTAATTGATCAAAAGTGTTTTTTCATATTAATGTTGTAAAATGAAGTTTTCAGCATCAGTACTCCGGTCTTCACTGTCACGTGATTCTTTAGAAATCATTTTAATATGCTGATTTGGTGCTGAAGAAATGTTTTATAATCAGATATATTATATCGGCTTGATATATATTTTTTGTTTGTTCGTTCCTTAACCGTTTGCTCTCTCAGATGTTCACAGCAGTAAAGGGGCGAAGATGCAGAAGCGAGGTGGCGGCGGAGGCTTTGGCTACCAGAAATCTAAGAACGTCCACAAGGCCAAGATATTTAAACACGTCAACAAAAGGAAAGGAGATGGTAGACAGTTCTCGCGCTGAGAATAAGATCAGTCTTCCTTGTGATGCACCTCTTTATGGAGTAACTGTCAGACTGCACAATTGTCATTTTGTTAACTTGTTCTCAGTGGTTTGAGAAGAGCTCTGATCAGTCTGCATTCCATGCCTGTACAGAAATCTGTTTTCAGAAGCCGTTATATAATGCTGAAATTTCTATTGTTACTGGCCCAACTCATTAAATATAGAAACTTGTATTGTTCTTCATGCTGTCTGCTCTCTCCACATGAGATTGAACCTACAACCTTAGTGGCTACCAGGGTTTGATAGATCAGCCTTTTGATTTTCATTGTATTTGTTTATAAATGGCTCACACAGAAGACATTTTCCATGCTGTGACAGAATAGAACATGCTGAGAAAGATTTATGCACCAATATAACAATAAACAGCAATGCTTGCTTTATTTAAATATTTTAAAATGATAAAAATGCCACACAAATATTGTGTATGTGTGACATACCAGTTAACAACCAATGAACTATGTGACCCTTATTCTTTGAAAGGGAGATTTACAGATCATCTGAAAACTTAGATAAACTTTCCATTGATGTATGGTTTGTCTAAATTAAGTTCTTAGCGATGCGTTTTACAAATTAAAGAAAACATTTTGATGTATTAGAAAATTTACAAAATATCTTCATGGAATATGATGTCTGAATGATTTTTGGCATTAACAAAAAAAATCTATAATTTAGACCCATACAGGTCATTGTTAGCTATTGCTAGAGACACCTGTGCAACCTATTACTGGTTTTGTGGTTGAGGGTCACGTTTTATACATAAGATTTCCTCTTCTTTTTTTTTCTTTCCGCGAAAACATGCCGGTCAAATAAAAAGCACATTAATATAATAGTCATGAGGTTGGTTCATTTTCTATTCAGTATTTTTTTACATTTGTAAATATCCTATATATCGCACAGTCCTAGGAGCCATACGGCTGCCATCTTTATTTAATTGCAAATTTCAGTTAATGTTATTTACAGGTCTAAGGCAGTCTGAACTAAAGCGTGGGTAAGATGGCAGGTTGTTTTTACCATTAGTATATCACATGACTCCTGGTAATGGTAAATAAATCAGCTGGCCAGCAGGTAGTTCATTTCCCCTTTAATGCGTTTTGAACTTATGACAGCAGATTTTTATGATCATGATACAAAGGCGGTTAGTAAGGGAATTTGTGTCATATACATTATGGGTTTAAATAAGGTGACATCAAGGCACAAAACATTTCCAGTTTAACAGTAAATAAGCTACATGCTTCATCTCTGAACCGAGAAGAATCTAGGCTACACAAACACACATAGACGGCTGTAATGCAGTGAAATACCAACATCGGGGAATGTGAGGAGTATTTTGAAGTGCTTGGGAGTTGTGTATTTAAGGCGGGGTGTGTGCAAATCCAGCTGCTACGACGCTCCCTTTGCCCTCAATTTGGATAACAGCATCTCATTCTTGCGGCACTCCTGCAACAGACAAGCCAAGATCAGAATAGTTTAATGTCTATAAACGTAAGGTCTATAGGAGTACTTACCTCTTTAAAGTCCTTGACGGTTTTAAAGTAGAGCCTCTGTTTATCCAGCAGCTCCAAGTACTCATCATTTAGCTGATCTCTGCGCATCTTATTCTCCTGTCTTTTCTTTTCCATCTTTAAGTTCACAAATACACATTAAAAATACACACTAATGCAATTCATGTTCCTGTCTGATGGGGGCAAATCCAAACACATAGGCAAAATGGACGTAATTAATCATCATTAGCAGATTTCCTCTATGATAGAGCAGTCTGGTTCTGTACCTTTATGCGACTCTGTTTGATTCCTTCCACAATTTGCTCCATTTGTCTGAGAAACTGTTCTTTACTTCCCGATGAAGCCATGGCTCTAAAAACACACAAACGCACATTAGATTCAACTCTGCCTTAAGGGTAGATGAGGGTCTTCCAGCAATATTAAGAAATGGATCCTGGAGTTTTATTTGAAACTCACTGCTGGAAATGATCATGTATGGAGTTCAGCAGATTGACCTGTGAAAGAAAAAGACAGTATTTCAATTTTACTGCACGTTCTTTTCATATATACACACAAGAAAACTGATTCCCAACAGCACAGATAACAAAGCTGATACCTCTTTCTCCAGGTAAACCTTCTTGTCATCTAGTGTGTTGTAGAGCGTGAAGAACTGCTTTGTCTCTTTGTGTGTTGCAGAGACTGAAAAACACCAAATGAACGATTAAAGAGTGCCTTTAAAAAGAAATAAGTGATGGCTTTAAATCACACACACCTTGGCTGTACAGCTCAATGAAGCGTTTCTGGTACTGGGTCAGCTCAGCTCTGCTGGGAACCTCATCGATCTTTCTCTGCAGGATTGCAATCTCACGGTTTCTCCGAGCCTGCAGGGGCAGCAGAGTAAAACAATGAGAATGAAGAATCTCTTTACTAATCTGCTGGCTGCGTTTCCCAAAAGCATTGTAAGCCTAAGTTGATTGTAGCTCCATTGGTTTCAATGAGTCTACGACGTACTTTAGCTCATAATGCTTTTGGGAAAAGCAGCCCAGTCCAGTTCATCTTGATTTACCATAAGCAGACGGATCTTCTGCAGCTTTTCTCTGTCTGCAGTGTACTGCTGATCAATCCGCATATTCATCTCCTACAAAACACACATGCAGAGGGTAAGTCTGAGAAACTAAACTAGAATGGCACATTCCCACTAGGATGTAACTGAGATCACGGATAAAGTGACGGAGCGAAAGAAAAAGCTATATCCAAATGAATCTTTGCGGGGTTTTGTCCAATATTTCATAACAGCATCCTAATACAAAAATGATAGCTGCCTATGAGGAGCATTCCAGATCAATCACTTATGAAGTTTCATTTCAGTTAGGATGACTGTGTAGGCACCTTCTTCTCATCTCCTTCTTCTCCATACTCCAGCTTCAGCTCTTCAATGTTCTGCTGCAGACGGGTCATTTCCTCCTATAAACACATAACTGTTATTGACACATTCATATATTCAATGCTACTGACAATCCAAAGTCAACAGGGTAGGCATGATAACACACTCGACAGTGAGAGCGGAACGTTTGCTCTTGATGTTTGAGGTTTTCATTCATGGCCACCAAAGCACGAAGCTTCTCCAGTAACCTGAAAAAAACAAACAAACACAATACTTCAGTACAACGCAGCCTTCCTAAAGAATGCGATCATGCTGTTTGGCTTTAATTGTTCTAATCTGATTTTTATATGCTTTGGTGTTAGTGTGACGCCAAGCTGATGGCGCGATGCTCTAATACGCATAACATACACAAGCAGGAAATAATCCATTTCTAAGTTTACTGAGCTGTTTGACCCATGTTTACTGTTGTTCAGTCATTTCTACAGGAATCCACACAATCCAGAATTTTTTTGAGGGCTAAAGATTTTCCCATGCAGATTTTTCATTGGTTTAATAGTTGAACTGAAAAACACGGCTGCCTTCAATTACACAAAAAGTGCATGATCGACATGAAAGTGCGGAAACTTCAGATGTCAATTTCGAACTCTGTGTGCAACGACCTTGAGTTGAGACAATTCCAGGTGTTCTGTTTGCTTACCCAGAATCTGCCTGAGACTCCACGTCCTCCAATGAGTTCAGCTCTTTCTCCAGCTTTTCAGTCTGTGCTGTGGCCTAAAAAACACACCACATATTATTGGTCCAAGTCAACCAGTTATCTGTCAGTATATGACTGTGCCTCATTATCTCACCTCAGCTAGCTTGATTTTAGCATCCTCACATGCCGTTCTAGCGTCCTGCTGTTTGGATTGCAGCTGAACAAATCAAGAAACAAGCATACGGAAGAATCAATGACTGTGATATCAGCTTATTACAAAACTGTAATGTGAGGTCTGTGTATGAATGTGGCATTACCTCTTCAAGCTCTTTCGTCTTTTGAGTGATTTGTTTGTTGAGTGACGCCAGTTGACGCCTGTGTTGCTGCGCAGGTCCGAACCTTTCTGGCCGATCCTCCACAGAACGCTCCGTCTTTGTAACCACACATAAATTTAGAAGATAGGAATACGCTACACAACTTAAAATGAGAACATTTTATTTTAATACAAATGACAAAAATTAGGGTGACCATACGTGCCATTTTCGCGGGCGCGTCCTGGCCAGGATTCCTATATTGCTTTGATTTGTACATCAAGAGTGTTTTGGAAACATAAGGTACTGAAGTCATACGCACGCGCAAACCGAGCCAAACCTATATCCTTATAGAAATCCTGGCCAGGACGCGTCCGGGGAAAATAGCACGTATGGTCACCCTACAAAAATGTTTTCCAGTCTCAAGTCAAAAAATAAAAAGACTGTTTCCTAGAGGTTCAGTTTGATCGCTGTTCACCTTCTCGGCATATTCAGTGGCAATCTGCTTGATCTCCTCAGACTGCAGTCCAACAATCTGCCCCACTGTGCTGGCTGACAGCTTCCCCTTAAACACACACGCAGAAATAATATTGGAGCTATTTCTCAAAATACTATTTTATGTTCCACCGAAGAAGTTATAACCATAGACGTGTATAGATGCCCCATTGGACCACTCCTGTCAAGTAGATGCTGCTGCCATCTTGGAACGGTGAACTTGAATGATGTCAAATCAAGACCGCTACAATATGGCGGACGACTTACATATAACGGCCCATAGAAACAGTCGCTAATGAAGGATCTATACACGAGGGTGAGTAAGAATTTGTACCTTTAGGTGAACTATCCCCTTAAACTCTTTTGTGTTTTCAGTGTTTAGAAACGTACCTCCTCGTTTGCCATAGCAGCCATTCCAGTCATCAAGGCTTTGATTCTGAGCTGTAAACAAGGCATCCAGAACATTAACTTTGGTCAGATAAAAGAGTGGCTGATTAAGAACAACTGAGAGCGTTGTTGACCTCCTCTGCTGCCTGCAGGTCCTCTTCTTCAGACACCTGGGCCATTCCTGGAGGCACACCCTGTGCGCCCTGAGCCAACACCTGCTTCTGCTCCACTGCCTGTTAGAAACATGATCACATGATCAAACTAATAACCAATCAAATTCAAGATAGGTCAGTGCCAAGCCCTACTGGTCCATCTGTGATCTATTAAACCCAGATGGACACCACAGGGAAAGTTCTAAGGTCAGTGCATACAAACTGAACTGGAACTAGCAACTGGAAAGTTTATCCATTTTCCATGGACTATCCATTGCTTTAATGTAACCTTCTCTGACTGGACGTTTTAGATGATGTTTCAGTCATCTGATACTCACAGTGCCAGCTTTAGACTGTTTGCTGAAACCATAGCGCCTAGAAGAAAAAAAACAGGAAAGAAGGAATTTGAAATGATTCGTGTTCACACTACAAACAAAATGCAGCTCATTGCAAGAGTCGATTTCGAAAACACATCACACTACAGCCACAATGCACCACAACTTACACATGAACAATACATTTAGATGCAATTTGTGAAAAACAGCACTAGGGCAGATGCAAAAGTAAAGACATTAATGCAGTTGATGCAAAGCCAATCTGACCAATAGTTGATCTGTGTCACTCTCATTCCCAGAAACTAGTCATACTCACTGCATGTATTGTGATATGAGAAGGCATGGACTAATGAGTGAAATAAGAGAGACAGACAGAAAAAAGAAAGAGAAGCAAATAAAGAGCAAGATGATAGGAGCACAGAATTAATAGATGCCTTTAATGGAGATTTGTTTGACCCTGAAATGCTGATACAATGTCAGGAAACAGGCCAGTGTAGATGAATGAAAACAGAAGAGAGGGTGAATGAAAGAACTGACCTCCCCAACTGGTACTGAACATACTGTATACTAAACAAAAACACTACACTTTCAGGTAACATGATGTTTTCAAATCAAGGTGCCATTTCTTCAAACTCTGAATGTGTACCAGCTACATGTTGTCATACACTACCATTCAAAAGTTTAAGGTCACTGAGATTTTTCGTAAAATAAATAATTTTATTGATCAAGGACGCGTTAACTTGATTGAATTAAAAGACATTTATGATGTGACAAACAATTTTAGCACACTAATAAATCACAATATATTAAAATGGAAAACTGTTATTTTGACGTAATTATTACGTAATTGCATCTCTGCTGAGCATATGAAATTTCTTTCTGAAACATTAGAGTACCCCTGATATAGATTTTTGATAATGACCTTTCATATCTAAATTGCGTTCTATGCTCTCAACCTCAAATGCAGAAATGTTAGTTCATGCGTTTATGACCTCGAGGTTAGATTATTGTAATGCTTTA
>JAUMHQ010000063.1:15154197-15172044 GCA_032361165.1 Enteromius paludinosus
CAAAAACAGACTGTTTCATTCTAGGGTCAAATTCTAGGGTTGTAAATGGACCTGTAAAACCTTTTCTGGGCATTTTTTCCCCTTACCTAAGCTACATACCTTCTATGTACATATCAGAGAACAATTTTAAAATATTCTCTCAATGCATTCTATGGCACCTTTAATGGTTTGTGATTAAAATCTCAGTAATTCGTCTAAATCCTCCTCTTCCGCTTAGGTGGATCATTTTGCTGCTGTCAAAGAGTATAGCAGGTCTTCGGCCGATCAGGAAGAACCACTTTCTCATGAGCTTAGACCACTTCCTGTGCTAAGCATGACTATGGACTACCTTGTAACCCAGATTATGGACCAGGGCGAGGGCAATTACCGTGACTGGTATGACTTTGTCTGGAACAGAACCAGAGGAATTCGGAAGGTGGGCATAACAATTTTAATAGCTTGTTCTAAATCATTATTTCTAGTGTTACTTGCTGAGTTGAAATGGAATGGAGATATTTAAAACGGATTGATACTAAATGTGTCTGTGTGAATATTATTTTGCTGTTATGTTTGTTTAGTAATAATCATGTGTCTAAACCTCTCTTTGCAGGACATTACCCAACAGCACCTGTGTGATCCAGAAACAGTATCGCTCATTGAGAAATGTACCCGTTTCCACGTTCACTGTGCTCATCACCTTTGCCAGGAACCCATGATGTCTTTTGACGCAAAAATCAACAATGAGAACATGACAAAATGCCTGCAGAGTCTAAAAGAGATGTATCAAGACCTAGCCACTAAAGAGGTTTACTGCCCCAATGAAGCAGAGTTCCGCCAATACAATGTGTTGCTTAAGCTCAATGATGGAGACATTCTTCGGTAAAACCTTGTTTTTGTTGTTTTTTCAGTAAAGGAACTGTAGTAAACAGTAGATTAGGCCTACAGTATGTCACTAAAAAAAAACCAATTTTTATGAATTCAGTTCATGAACTAAAAAAATGTAAATGAGAAATACACATTTGTACACACATGTACATATTTACAAAGATTAAGTAAATTACACAAATGGATTTGTTTCGTGTCAATGCAGTGAGGTGCAGCAGTTCCGTAAAGAGGTACGGGAGTCTCAGGAGGTGGATTTTGCAGTGCAGGCCTTTGCAGCACTCAACAGCAATAACTTTGTCCGGTTCTTCAAACTTGTGAGTGCAGCCTCCTATTTGAGTAGCTGCATACTTCACAGATACTTCAATCAGGTAAATGCGTCTTACCCACAGGGTAGTTCTGTATAGCCAGTATTTTATGAAGTACCTTTGTGAGGTTTTTTCTTTTCTTCCTTTGATTAGGTGCGAAGCAAAGCACTGAAAATCCTCAATGTGGCCTTTACTGTTGGATACCAAAGATCCACCATTTTCCCAGTCGAAGACTTTGTCAGAATGCTCATGTTTCGCAATGCCGCTGAAGCCACAGACTTCATTCAGCAGCACGGCCTTTCTATCAGTGATGGGTATGTCCTGCTTATTTTCGGTTTTCTTGTTTTTAACAAAAATCGTTTCTCGTTTTAATAGTGTAAAAGTTTGAAAACTTTATTTTGTCGTTCAGCATGGTAGAACTCAGTCGCACATCCTATCAGGAGCCTGATTTCTCCTTACCGCAGAGGAAGTCTGTGGTCATTGAGAGGAAGAGAAGTGTTCTGATTGGTGAGGTGGTGAATGGTGGAAAACTGCCCAACCCGCCCCAGCACAATCCCGTTTGCAGCTTTGACTCCAACAACAAGTATAGAGGAGATGGTCTGTCTTCTGAGCCTCCACCAGCTGCCCTGAAGGGTGTGGATGCACATTGATTCTTAAGTCTATTAGTGAAAATTAGAATATACCTGTACTTACTATGGTGATTGTAATCTTTGTCTTTGGCAGCTCATCCACTGAGGCAGGAGTTGAAGCCCTTGATGGAACTTGACTCCAGGCCTCAGGTGACGAGGCTTCTGGCTGAACCACGGCTGTTCGTGGACCACCCTGGCATGTCCGAGCCTATAAAACCTGGCTCAGAGGAGAACCAAACAGAACCAACTCTTCCTATGGTACCTATGGTTCCTATGGTTTTCCAACCCATATTAGCCCCACAACCAGTCAGACCTCCATCTCCTCCACCCAAACCGGAACCAGCGTACACAGATCAGGTGAGGCGCTTTTCAGTTCTTTACCGCAGAGTCCTATGCTCTGGTAAATACATGAGCTCAGTAATGACACTATGACCTCTGGCAGGATATAATGGCAGAGGTGGATGCGGTGCTTAATGAGGTAGTGGAAGCTGAGGTCTCTGATATAACCCGTGCAGCTTCTGAATATGTGTCTGCAGCCCTCAGGTAGGACGTTTTTCTTTTCTAACCCACAGGTTTTATTTTCCAGCCAGAGGATTTCACTTCCATTTGAACAACATAGTGTTTGTGTCTTAATGTGTCTGCTCATGTGTGTTCTGCAGTGTGAGCGACAGCGAGTTAGAAACAGTTGTGAGTGAAGTTTTAAATCAGCTGCTGAGGGAACTATCCACGTCAGAGATCATCGCTGAGAAGGAGAGAATCGCAGAGGAGAAACGCAAGCAGGAAGAAGCCAGGTGTTTCTCCATTCATTTTATAATACAAGGGTGTGGTTTTTAAATATGTTAAGTTTCCTTTTGAAATGGTCTCTCACATTGAGTGAATCTAGGGGGACTACTTTCTCCTCTGAATACTGGAGACTGATTTGTTCATGCTTGCGCAGCTGCATAAACCAATGGCATTTCTGGTAATGTTTAGTGACCATAACGTTTTCAAATCATTTTTTTTTAATGTCAGGCGGAAGGAAGTATTTCTTGAGCAGTTCAGCGGTGAGCTGTGTGCTAAAATCAGTGATGAGGTGCTAACAGAGAGCATTAAAGCAACTGCAGAGACTGAAATAAGGTACCATATCCTACATAAATATCTCCCCGAGTTTCTCTTTGCTATCGTCTTTCACCTTTGGCTTCCTCATTAACAGAGATTATTACGTACATGCCACATTTCTCCCTAAAATTGTGTGAAATAATGTTTTGGCTAAAGGAAATCAAGCCATTAATAAGATGCTTTATCTGACATAATTATAAAAAAATTATCTAATATGCTATGTCATTAGATGATTTGGGGATTATTTCAAATGCGTAATTTTAAATAATGTCACAATATAAATGTTTGGCCAATAAGACGGTTTTAATTGTCAAGCTCAGTTTCTGAAAAATGTTTATTATACAATTGGTCATGCTGTTCTTCCCTTCCAGGCTTGCTTTAAAAGAGAAGGCAGCTTATATCGCCCGCTGCTCAGCGGAGGAGTGCAACAGCATAGTAGAGGAGACGTTGGCTGAGGAGCTGGCTGCAATGGCACAAGATATCCTGGACAATGAGTTGAGGCGCATCTGCAAGTTCATCAAGAGGTTTCAGGAGCTTAATATTTCTCTTTTTTGTGTATAAAAGAAGCCCTGGGGCAAATAGGTTGTCTAAACTAATCTGTATGTATACACTCTAGGTGGCGTGACGTCGTAGCCGTGCGTCGTCAGCTAAAGAGACAGATGCGCGGTTTTCCTGCAGCCCCTGGCTGTGCAGATCCACGGTTCAAACTGAAGGCTCTCGTACCCAGTGCCCCTTCAAGCCCCTCTCTGGCCCTCCTGGCTCAGGGCATGGTCAACCTGGGTAACTCTGGGAACATGGCGGTTTCCTGCACAAGGTCTGTTTTTGGAGATTTTAATTTAAAAAAAGAATTGTATTTGATTTGTTTTTGTATCTCAATGATTATTCCTGGCGGTTCATTTTGATAATATAGATTGCTGAAAATGAGACAGGAAGCAGTTCATCAAATGAAAGTGTCCTACTACTACAATCTCTTACTGAGGTAAGTACAGTGTGGCATAGATGTGCAGAATGGTTATGGTTTTTTTATCACCATAATTGGTATTAATGGTTAATTCTTCTTCTTTGGCAGTGAGCGGGTATGGATGCCTCTTGACCTGCCCACTCTTGTGGCAGAAAGCACCCCTAATGCACCTGACAGAATCTTCTGGAAAGCCACGCTTCTATTGCCAAGCAACTGCGATAGCGACATAAGCTATGCCAGCAGGTAAGGAACGAAATTGCGGGATCATTTCTAATTGCATATAAAATTACAACTGACCTCTTTTGTTTTTATATTTGTTTTGATGCAGAATTCTGACAGACTGGCTGGAGGTTAAATTGGGTGGAGAAATCCTATGTGAAGAGAGCGAGAAAGAACTGAAGCTGAAAACACTGTGCATTAGTCACAGCTTGACAAACATCAGGGGACAGACTCATGAAGTTCACATTGCTGTAAAAGTAAGCTTCAGAAGTAATACTTTTCCCTAAAAAAATATTAAAGTGAAGTATTGAGGAAAAAACCTGACCACGGGGAAAGTTCAAATTCATGAAATTAAGTTATCCAAATGTCTTTGCATTGATACGATTAACGCTTGTGTTTGTGTGCAGGCATGCCATGGCCCTCTGAGTGCAGAAGATCAGTGTCTGCTGGAGGAACAGAAGGAGCTCCATGGTACCAATGCTCTGCTGATGCTTCTTCCCCCTCTTAACAGTGCTGGACGGGGTGAAGAGGATGAGGATGTGTCCCTGCTCTCTGCTCTCCTTCAGCTGAGGCAGGTGCAGCAGGCCAGCTGCTGGCATGCTCCTGTACCATTGGTTGTGGTGGTTACTGGCGACCAAGAGGACCATACCAAAGATCATGGTTTGGAAGAAGGCAAGTTTTGAAGGAAAGAATTAGTATAGTGGACTATAGTGTTAAAAACTGCAATCTGATTATTTTATTATATCTTTTTTACAGCACTCATGTTAAATATTTTACTAAAAGATGGTCTCATCTCTGAATACATCTTCGTCCACATACCAACAACCCTCACTGACCTGCAAGGCTCAGAGCAGGTTGGTTTGCAAAGAAATACTGTGAATACACCATTGTTCTTATTTGATATGAATATGTATGGTTGTATCTGTATTTGCTTATACATGTGAACTTTTTAATGCTGTAGTTATTGGCTAAATAGGTAAAACAGGACGATATAATTAAGGGGATAAATTGTATCCAAATAATCATTTGGGCCCCACATTTCAAGTTGCTATTTTTAAACACGAATAAATTTAATTTTTCCATTACATTTTTTAAGAGCATTGAAAAATAAAAGTAGCTTCTACTGTTGGGCATAATGTTTGGTGGAAGCCTGAATAGATTTTTAAATTTTTTTTGTAATGCTTCTTGAAAATGTAACGCATGTACTTACACATTCTCTTTCTACAATTGATCTGCTTCAGATGAGTCATGTCATCAGGTGGCTTGCTGCCCGTTCTCCCGCTGGCCCAGCCCTGTCCTCTCAGACCCTGCTGCAGGTTGTTGAGTTAGGCTTGTGCCGTGAGTTCTACTCCAGACTACAACGAGACAAGCAAGAAAGGAAACAGGCAGGTCTTCCGTCTCAGCACCCAGAGCCTATCATGCAGCTCTGTAACAGTGTGCTGAGTTTCCTAGCAGATGTGGTTTCGTCAGAGCATCTGTCCGGTCTCTGCTGGCCACCTCCTGAATTCTCTCTCCCGGAGAACAGTGAGCTGATTCCCCATCAGGCATGGAACTCTCCAGAACACCTGGAGTGGCTGAAAAGAACCATCCTCAGCCGGCAACTTCCTGAGTGGGATCTGCCTCCAATCAGTGGTAGGCTCCAATCCTTGAATTTATGCATGTTAATAGTTTATCTTAATTGAGAGAAATCAAAACGAACCAGTTTTCTTTTCCCCAGCCTCCTGGCCACATCTATGTGCCTCAATATTCCACTACGTATCCCAGATCCCTACCTCACCCTTAAGCCAACCTATTCTAATGTCCCGCCTGGAAAACCTGCTGAGAAGAGTGAACTACCAATACTTTCATGTGAGGGATGCAGATGAGGATGACTATGAGACGACTGGACCGTCCTTTCACGAAATTCCTTGGGACGACATCATAAGCCTGTGTGTAGAGCATCGTATGAAGGACTGGAGTTTGGGGACTCTGATGGCAAAAGGTGAGAATAACAGACTGGTAAAATAATGCCAATAAAATAATGCCTTTGAACATGTTCCATTGGTAAATGTATGTTTTTACTCTTAATCACAGATGCCCTAACGGATGATGGCGAGATTCTTGTATATTTTAATAAAGACAGCCTGAAGAGTTTCCAGCCCCCTGATAGCTGGATAGAGGCTGTGAAACAGACGTATCAGGAAAAACAGCAGGCCTCAGAAGTGTAACTATCACTGTTTTACATATGCATTATTCAAAGTATAATCGTATATAGCATCAAAAAATTTGAAGTAAATTTCATTGTTTTCTGACAGGTCAAAGATCAGGACCCCGAACACGGCTAGGCATTTCCCCAAACAGAAGCTGTTTCTTAGTCACACAAATACAGAGGAATGGCCTTCGGATCGTGATGCTGCACAAATTCCCATATCACAGCACTTTGAACAGATTCTCTCTTCCATTCGTGATATGAATGCTGAGGGCCAGAGGTTGGCATTAATATTTGTAATATTATTGTTAACCGTGTTGGCTTTTTTTTTATTTTTTATTTTTTAGCTTGGATCTTTGTAGTAACCAGTTCTTAACATGTGTCTTTAGGGTTGGAGAGCTAATACAGCATCGCATTAAAGTGGATCCTTTACGCCCTTTATCGTTTCCTCTTACCCTGAGCTCTACCATCCTCTCTGTGCCCATGACTCCCTCCCGAAAGCGCCCTGTCTACATACAGGTAGAGTTATACCTGAGACACCAGCACAACACAAATATACTTGCGTTACTATAATTGCATTAAGTCTCTCATTTTGTGCTCTTCAAAGGAAACTGAAACAGCTGACCTGGTTGAGACAATATCATCTCCCTGCAAAATAAACAGACTCTTTGATGCAGACAGTACACAGAATGCCATAATGGAGCGACTTCAGCGTACTCTCTTAACTGTTCAGGAGATGAATGCTGAGGGCCAGAGGTCAGATTTTAACTTTTTTTTTAATGCACTGAACTGAGTACACAAAACTGAAAAGATATAATGATGCATTATGGGATTTGTGTATCCCCCCCCTCCTTTTTTTTTTTGTTCATGTGTATGTAGAATCGGAGAGCAGATTCAGCGCAGGATTGAAGCGGATCATTTGTCCTCTGCCTCTTTTCCTCTCTTCCTCCCCTCCACCCTCCTCTCTGCGCCTCCCCTGGTTAGGACTCCCGCTTACAAGCGCCCTGCTGCTAACTTCCACATACAAGTACAGTATTCTGGCATAACTAAGGATAGTATGAAATTAAAAAGCAGCTATAAAGGCTTTAAATCTGCGTTTGTTTTTTATTCGTAGGAAGTGGAAGGGAAAGATTGTGCTGAGAAGACTGCTGCATCTTGTGAAAAAAACAGACCGGCTTCTTTGTTCCAGCGTTTGCAGGATTTAAAAAGAGAACTGTCAAGTCAGAAGGAGGAGGAACGTGTCTGTGACCTCAAGCTTAAGTGTCTTTTAGACATAGTAGAAAACTGAAGATGTTTAAATATATAACAGCAGCTGCTAAATGCCACTTCTAGTCTCCCAGTTTGAAAGAAAGTGTCTTTTATCTGCTACTTATTGGTCTTAGCAGTTTTATTTTTCTTTTTTTTTTTAATTTTAATTTTTTTTTTCTTTTAAATAAAATGCATAGGTCATGTGCCTTTAAGTTTAGTGAATTCTTAGCATGTGTATGTCCTTGTACTTTAACAGTAAGTCATTTAGAATTTGTTCATTTGTTTTCAAACATACTTTTCTGCTTTTTGAGTACTAGTTGAAGGTATTTTGTTCATCTCAACAATTCTGTTGTATTTAAATGTATATTTTTGGACAGCCATAAAGATTGTTTTTATTAAGCTACTGATTTGTCTATTTTTTTTTATCGCCTAGCATACAGAGAAAGAAGTAAAATATTTTAAAGATGTTTTTGTTCACATTTCTACCGAATACTAGTACTGCACTACAGGCTAACCTTTATAATTACGATTTAACATGTGGTAATTAATTATTCATGACCCTCTAAACGTAATTGGTTTGAACTGACAAGCCACGCCCATTTCGCTGTGTTCCTAACATGTGATTGGAGGGTCTTTCCTCTGGTCATATCTCTCCATGCGATATCGCGCTCGGAAGGCAGTACTAAGCATTATGGGAAACGTAGTCTCATTCCATGTTTATAGCCTTTTAAGGAATAATTACGAGAAATAAAGAACTACATATCCCAAGCGGATTTTAAGGAGGCGTTTACCGTCTCAAACAGCTAAAAACATGACCGCTTCTTTTCAGTTTACAAGTTTTGCTCATGCACTTCAAAGATGACAGAGGGAACGTGAGTACAGTTGTTTAATATTTGTAAATGGTTATATTCTAAAATTACGCAAATATGAGATAAGTAAATTTTTCCACAATACATAAACATAAACTAATATATTAATGTCGTTTTAGGTTTTAATTAACATTATATAATTATATAATTATTATTATAAGTATTATTAATTATTATTATTATTATTATAAGTATCAGTGTCCTTTAATGCAGACTAAGAAATGTTGTCTTTGTAATACCATAATATGATTTATGAAGTCATGAAACTACAAGGTGTTTATTTGTTTGTTTGTTTTGGGGAAAGACAATGCCAGTTACTCTACAGTGCCGTTTCAAACATAACTATAATTTAAATAAAGTATTGAAAAAGCTTTTCATTGTTATTGTTAGATGTTAAATGATTTCTTTTTAACATGTAAGTTCTGTTAAATGCACTTTTTTTTTTTACTGTACTACTGCTACTACGCCTATCTAAGTGACATTTGAAGATGTGATTCAGATGTTTACGGAGAAGGGGAGGCCCCTACAAGACTGAGGCAGTGACAGATCTCAGCCGCTGGAGATTGAGTAATGTGGAGGGCAGACAGACCTGGAGGTACATTGAGGAGGCGGACAGCGTGGAAAGACAACAGAGCATGCTGGAATCTCACTCTCTGGGACTGGACACGGTAAACATACATTTTACAGACAAGCGTACTGCAGCTTTTATATCCGTTTTCATATCTATAATCTGTTCTTCTTGACCTCAGGGTGAGTTCATCTCAGCATCCCCTGCCGCACACACTGCAGTAGAGGCTGCACTGAAGGGAATGGACTTCTACAGCCGTCTCCAGGCTGAAGATGGACACTGGGCTGGGGATTATGGAGGACCACTTTTCTTACTTCCAGGTCATTCACTTATAAGCCATTTGGACAGACGCTCTTTGTTTAGTCATAATATAAAAGTGTATGTTCTGATAATACATAAATAATCAATTTTGTATAATATAAATATCAGTTGAGCATTATGATTTTTTGTTGTTGTTGTTGTGTGAATAACCCATGCATTATTAAGGTTAAACTTTGCCACTAACAAAGTGAATCTGTCCTTTTGTCTATTTGCTGATGGTTTTCAGGTCTGCTCATAACCTGTCATATTGCCAAGATCCCTCTGCCAGATGCATGGAAGCAGGAAATGGTTAGATACC
Source organism: Enteromius paludinosus (assembly GCA_032361165.1). Taxonomy (NCBI): domain Eukaryota; kingdom Metazoa; phylum Chordata; class Actinopteri; order Cypriniformes; family Cyprinidae; genus Enteromius; species Enteromius paludinosus. The sequence continues at coordinate 15,163,766 of JAUMHQ010000063.1, forward strand.
TTCGCTCGGTGCAGCTGCCTGACGGAGGCTGGGGCCTGTGAGTATTAATAAGACTGTATCTTATGATACATGCAAGGAACAATAATAAATTGTGTGCTACAGATTTAACAAATTACTTTATTCCTCTTTTGTGAGTCATATGAGTCACATGCATAAATGTAAATTCATCTGGAAAAGATATTTAAAAAAATGCTGGTAAACAAACCGTTTTTATTTCCATGACTTGCATTAAATGGACAAAGAATAATATTTTGGGGTCTACTTTTGCATTAATGTTTAATTTCACTGGGATATCAATGGAATTATTACTTTAGTATCTGATGAGCAGCACAAATATTTATTTTCCAGGCACATTGAAGATAAGTCTACTGTTTTTGGAACGGCTTTGAGTTACACCACCCTGAGAATTCTGGGAGTTGGGCCTGATGATCCAGATATGGTTCGCGCGAGGAATATTTTACACAGCCAAGGTTTGCAATTGCTGATATACAAACAGTCGCGTTTATGCTCATATGTAAAGTAACTTAAGAAATGAAATACAACGGTGTTCAGTTTTCGTATCATCCTGCTCTGTTACAGGGGGTGCTGTCGGTATACCCTCTTGGGGTAAATTCTGGTTGGCCATCCTCAACGTTTACAGCTGGGAAGGAATGAATACGCTCTTCCCAGAGATGTGGTATGCAGAGAATACATTCGTTTACAGATTTAGTGCCATTTTTCTTTTTGGAAAATGTATATATATATATATATATATATATATGATTTTTATTTGTTTGTTTTATTCCATCAGGCTGTTCCCTTCCTGGGTGCCAGCACATCCCTCAACTTTATGGTGCCACTGTCGCCAGGTCTACCTGCCCATGAGCTACTGTTATGCGGTCCGGCTGTCTGCCGATGAAGATCCACTGATCCTCAGTTTAAGACAGGTGCAGTTTCACAGCTTTACCACTCGAGGCCAGTCTGAGACCACATTAAAAGCAGGCTTGTTTGCCTGAACTACTCAATGAAAGTTGTTTGTTTGTTTGGGTGTTAAACAGGAGCTCTACGTCCAGGAATACTCGACGATTGACTGGCCAGCTCAGAGGAACAACATTGCAGCTTGTGACTTGTACACACCACACAGCACCTTGCTCTCTGTCGCTTATTGTGAGAGAAGTCTAACATCTCTGTAAAAAAATAAATAATCTTTTACACTTCACATTTCAATTAAGTCACATAACGCCATCAAACTTGATCTTCCAGTGCTCCTTAATGTGTATGAAGCACATCACAGCACCATGCTGAGAGAAAAAGCAGTGAAGGAGCTTTATGACCATATTAAAGCAGACGATCGCTTTACTAAGTGTATCAGCATTGGCCCGGTGAGAGAAAAGAAAATATTTTATGCAATGTAATATTGACTTAATCAGTCCACATCCCTGGTTTTATCGTGTGCAGTTTCTCTGTACATTATTCTTATATATTTCTCTGTGTGTAAAAATGATTTCCTGCTTTGCCAGATTTCAAAAACGATCAATATGTTGGTACGCTGGTATGTGGATGGGCCCACATCACCTGCCTTTCAGGAGCATGTGTCAAGGATTCCTGACTATCTATGGTTTGTGGTCTGATTTTAGTGATGTCCTGCTTATATTACATACTATTAATAATAATAATAGGTTTCTGTCTTTTTTATTTTTTCCAATGCCCCAGGCTGGGTTTGGATGGCATGAAAATGCAGGTGAGATGTTGTCATTAGTTCTATCTCATCAGTAATAAAAATGTTATTATTAACAATATTAATAACAATTCTCTCTCATATCGGTATTTCTTTTCCACCAGGGTACAAATGGATCACAGCTATGGGACACCGCATTTGCAGTACAAGCGTTTCTTGAGGTATATTTCTTTATTATTAAAACTGAAGTTGGCACGTAACAGATGATTGATCAGTTGTTTTGTGAACAGGCAGGTGCCCAGGACATCCCCAGGTTTACAGAGTGCCTCATACAAGCCCATCATTTCTTTGATCTGACCCAGGTAAGGGTGATTAATTATCTATCTATCCATCTATCCATCCGTCCATCCTCTGTCTGTCTGTCTGTCCGTCTGTCTGTTTGTCTCTGTCCGTCCGTCCGTCCTCTATCTCTCTCTCTATCTCTCTCTCTATCGATCTGTCCATCTTTCTATAAAAATAAAGGCATTTAACTTGTAATTTCAAACATCTGGCCCCCACTAAAATGTAATTATATTGTTTTCATTTTTTGTATTATAGATCAAAGATAATCCTCCAGAATATGAGAAATACTACAGACAAATGAACAAGGTAAACATTTAGGCATTGCATTTCAACCTTAAACCATTCGTAATGTGCTCTTAAACACTTGAATGAGTGTGTGTGTTTGTTCGTGTGATTCAGGGAGGTTTTCCCTTCAGCACGCGGGACTGTGGTTGGATAGTTGCGGACTGTACAGCGGAAGGACTGAAATCTGTTATGCTGCTGCAGGAGCAGTGTGGTTTCCTCAAAGAAAAAATTCCCACTGAAAGGCTCTTTGATGCTGTCAATGTGGTAAAAGCCTTATTTACAATTCAGACATGTTTATTATTCTGTCTGTGTCTTACCAGTGCAGAGCCACAATAATCTGATTTACAGTAGTGCACTTATTATAGGAACAATCCCCTTGGAGCAACTTAGGGTTAAGTGTCTTGCTCAAGGGCACAATGAGCCTAAGCCACTATGCAATGCTCTTTATGACTCAAATCTCATCAACTCACAACAGACAGTGTTGGATCTGTTTAGAGGGTCTCCGCATCTTTAATCTCAGTCCCTCAAAAAAAAAGTTTTTTTCTTTGTTTACTAATTTTATTCATAGGCTGATATCGTCACTTCTCTAATGTTCGTGCATGGCTCATCTTTCTAATGACCTTATAAAATGAAATGCATCCAAATGCACAAGCTGTGCTAGAATAAACACACCAATCCTATGTTTCAAAGTTTGGGGGCAGCAGGATTTTGATCGTTTTGGAAAAAATGTCTCTTATGATAAATGTTACCAATGCTGTATTTATTTGATCAAAAATACAGTCGAAACAATAATGTTGAATATTATTAACGATTACAAGTCTTCAGTGTCACATGATCCTTTAGAAATCATTTTTATATGCCGATTCGGTGCCCAAGAAACATATCTTTGGTTGGTAAAAGCTGTGATGCAATTTTTCTTCTAATGTGATTTTGTTTAAGCTGCTAAGCATGAGAAATCCCGATGGAGGGTTTGCCACGTATGAGACCAAACGGGGTGGAAAACTGCTGGAGCTGCTGAACCCATCTGAAGTGTTTGGTGAGCATGCGGCAAAACCTCATATTCAGCTGACAGTGTGTTTCTCAACGGTCTTGACGTGTCTGATTCCACCTCTTTCTCTCTCAGGTGATATAATGATCGACTACACTTATGTCGAGTGTACCTCAGCTGTGATGCAGGCACTGAAACACTTTCACAGCGTACAACCTGAGCACAGAGCAGAAGAGATCAGGTACAGACAAACATGGTATTTCAGCCTTTTGTGGTTTGAAAAATGCTTTGGTGTGAAGCCTTGTCTATTGATCACATAGGACGACTCTTCAGGAGGGGCTGGACTACTGCAGGAGGATTCAGAGACCTGATGGCTCTTGGGAAGGGTAAGCATTGGCTCATTTATAATGAGAGACGTTATTCTCTTGCTTTTTAGACTGTTTATGACTGTTTTATTCTGCTTGTCTTAGGTCCTGGGGAGTGTGTTTCACATATGGAGTCTGGTTTGGTCTGGAGGCATTTGCATGCATGGGCCACACTTTCCAAAATGGGTATGTTATTCGTTTTTCTTTTCACCTTGATGTTAATTTAATAAATCATCTTATATCTCATCAACTCATATTTTTACTGCACTTTATTTAACCTTGTTTCTGTGTTGCAGGTCTGTTTGTATGGAGGTGAAACATGCCTGTAAGTTCCTGCTGTCGAAGCAGATGGAGGATGGAGGCTGGGGTGAGGACTTTGAGTCATGCGAGCAGCGGCGCTACGTTCAGAGCAAGAACTCGCAGATCCACAACACCTGCTGGGCTTTGCTGGGGTTGATGGCTGTCAGGTAACTTCAGAAGTAGTTTTTCGATACCTCTAAAGGTACAACTTTTGTGTAATTTGATTCAGTTTGCCAAAAATCAAGATTATGAAAAATACTAAAACTCATGCAAAACCAGAAAGCATCTACTGTATCTTGTCAGTGACTAAACAATACAAAATATGTCAGGTAAAAAAATATATGTTATTTTTATTGTGTTATTTCTATTGTTTTAGTGGTCAATTTATCCATTATATGTATTTTTTGGTACAAAATTAGCTTCACAGACACAATAACCAGAAATTCAAGTAACTGCAAGAAAGTATAAATAGTATTTAACATTTGTACTTAATATATCTATTTGTACTTCCTCTTCCTTTGTATGGCTTTTTCCTCAAACCCTTTTCTGGTGCTTCTGTTCAGCAACAGTCTAGTAATTAAGACTAGATATTAAACGGATATAAACTTTGATTATTTAGAAAATGATCCATGATATTTGAGTAAATTAGAAAGTTTTATATTTTAGAGTTTGACAACTACAATAACTTTCTTTCCTGACTCTTTAGTGTTTTTAAAGTGCTGATGTATGGCAAATTGCATGGAAAAAAAATCCAAAACAATTAATTGGGGTTGCTTTTCCAAAACAGTGCTAATTTATTAACATTGAAAAATGAATTTTTAGGTACCCTGACATCAGAGCGATCGAGCAAGGCATTCACGTTCTGATTGACAGGCAGCTGCCCAATGGAGACTGGCCACAGGTGAGCAAAGCTCTCGCTAGATCTCCAAAATTCATCAGAGGTCTCTCTCTCTCTCTTTGTCTAATAAAACGTACTGGGTTGTTTTCAGGAGAATATTTCTGGAGTGTTCAATAAAAGCTGTGCCATCAGCTACACCTCTTACAGGAATGTGTTTCCTGTGTGGACGCTGGGCCGTTTCTCACGGCTCTACCCCAGCAGCCCTCTGGTTGGGAAACTCAAAGTCTGAGTCAGATACTGTGTACTTGTCCCTCAAATAAGCTCTGATAATCTGATCAAAGACCATTCTTATTTGAAACAAACCTGTCTGCTGCTCTTTAGAAAGTAGGATTTATGTAATTCATTGTTGTGCTCATTTAACTATGGGACCAAGGCGTTGTATCTTGTGGATGATTATGTAATTAAAACTTATTTTCAGTACTCATGTAATAAATGGTTTTATATTTTGGCTCTCTGTCTGATTTATGTTTTATAATCTTTCTCTTGCTTCCACTGATTCAAATCAATTCAGTTTAACGGGAAACTGCATACTGCTCATAGTTTAGAATGCTCAATGTAAAAGGTATTTACATTATTATTAGTAGTATTATTATTATTACTAAGCATGGATTTGAAACATTGTAAAGTAAAGCAGTCATGTCACCTCAGTGGCCAAAGACTACATTGACAAATATTGCATAATACTTTTTTAGTTGTATGCTTGATTAGATAAGTTTTTAATTCTGAGTCCGACTATACAGCTTTGTTGGGCAAAGTATTTAGTACATAGTAGTAAACATGGCAGTATCTACAACTATTATTATTATTATTACTACATTTATATTGGGTACAGACTTTTATTTTGAAATGCTTGAGCTCTGTTTCCGCATTCACGCTGCTCTGGGTTTACGGGTGAAGCCGGGTTAATGAACAGCTGATTTGAATTCTTCACGGAACATCCTTCAATTTTACGCGGCATTGAAGTGCTTTCTGCCGCGAGACAGGACGGAGATATGACTGTTAAGGTCACGGAGTGAATGATGGCGTCAGGATGGCGACAGCCTCGATCAGTCAGAGCTGCTTTACTCTTTAACGCCATCATCATCTTCATCAGCACCGGCGCGCAGACGCACACCTGTGACCACAAAGTGCCTCTACCCACAGAGGTCAGACCCTCTTACTTGTTATTCCTTCTTCGGCTTCTCAAATATGATATTTAAGATCGTGCCGCCTTAATATCACATGGGTTTGCGCCTTCTTAGTATTGTTAATCCCTCAAAAATGAATAATAACTGAGGCTGCTCGCGTCTCCTTTATGTTCCACAGAAAAAATAAAGTGGATAAATGAAGGTGAATTATCCATTCGGGTAAAACTATCGCTGTCGCAATTAAAGGGACAGTGAACCATAAAATGAAAATATGCCAAAATGTGCTCTAAAAAACATAAACAAATTATATAACATTAGCAGTCCAAGCTTTTTTGTCAGTTCAGTAAAAAAATCACCTTCACTGCTCACGCAGTCTATTAAATATTATTTTACCAGAACGTGTGATAATTTCTGCTCTTTGCCATTCTAGGTCATACATAAAGTGTTTCTGAAGCCAGATAGACTGACCAAAAGAAGCGCTGACCAGCAGCTAAAGATCCAAATAGAGTACGACTCCAGCTTGGATGGGTTAGTAAGTTTGTGTTTTATTAAGTATAGTAATGCCACTTTGTTGTTGTCACACATTGATTGAATGCCTTTACTTTACACAGATTAGAGGAAACCAAAAGCAGCCTCGTGAAGGTATTTTGATTTCTGGTCATCAATGTGTAAAGCTAAATGTTATTTGTTAAATCGTATAAATGGCCTTTCACTTCAGGATACATGCATAGGTTATTGATCTTTTCAGTAATTAATTTTTTTCTGCTTTGTTTCAAGGACAAGCTCCTCCCACAGGCTATTGATTATCTTCAGAGGGCCTTCAGGGTGCGTAGGCAGTCAGGTCCAATATTACTGAGCAGGTAACTCACTTCTTAGCTAGTATTGTCTGACAGCAAATCCTCTTAAAATTGCACTCAGCCACCCATGTCCTTCTGGAAGCTTGGTGGATATTTAATCTCATTATTGTCCTTATTTGTAATCCGGGTTTTTTTTCTTAATGACTAGACAATGCACAACCAATCAGTACCTTAGGAAAAGAGATGATCCACATCATTACTGTCAGGGAAAATGTGCAAATATCACCAAGTGTGGCCCAGTTGTTGTCCCTGAACAACATTTGCAGGTAGGTCCCACTCAAAAATATTTGCAATATATTTGCTGCATATAAACCATACAAATGACCCCCCCTTCCCCCCAAAAAACATGAATACACAGTGACTTTATTCAACTTAATATGAGCATATCTATTTCATACCAGTGTGAATTACTCAACAAAGCTCATTTATTTCACACTTGTGATGAAATGTAAATGACATATAATAAGCACTGTATGAAAATGAAGGTGTCTTATGTATATTAAAATTTGTTTATGTTCAATTCTGCGTTTATAATATTGTTGAAAAAAACGATCTGTGTAAATGTACAGAAGCAGCATGCCTACTTCAAGAAGTGTATTTTTATTGGATAAAATGAATTGTAATTATACTAATACTTATAAATATAAATATGTTGCTATACATTTTGATTAATAGCATGATGTCTCCTTTAGCAATGCAGGGATTGCAGTGAGTCTGGAAAGTCCTGCCGCGCCACTGGTCCTCCTGATGGTGAGGGGGTGGTGAGGGCTAATTTTGTGCTGTATGTAAGTGCGGTGACCACAGAGCGTTGTGGACAAGAAAACATTGTAGCCTATGCAGCGTACTGCCAGCTGGAGTCTGAACTAGACAGGTAATCGCAACAAAAAAACGGGAAAATAGGGGATTTTAAAACCAAAATGTGTTCTTGTCTTAGGATAACTTTGATTCACTTTTTTTTGATCCACTTCAAATGTAGACTGTACGGTGGAAATGTGTGGAAAAGTGTGTTTCTGACAGTAACGGATGAATTTTTTCATGTAGGCCCATCGCTGGATATGCCAATCTGTGTCCCAATATGATCTCTACTCAACCTCAGGAGTTTGAAGGGATGTTGTCCACAGTCAAACACGAGATCATACATGCCCTGGTAACAACATTAATCACTGCGCATCCTCATTAAGAGAGTGTTTTAGAGTGTATCATTATTGTTCAAATGCTCTATATGTTTGAAGGGTTTTTCTGCAGGACTCTTTGCGTTTTATCATGATGATGACGGGAAACCTTTGACACCACGTTCTGCAAGTGGTCTACCTGCATACAATGAAAGGTGATGGTTATATTAGCATTATATATATATATATATATATATATATATATATATTTCAAATATTTAAAGGTGCCATAGAATGCATTGAGAGAATATTTTAAATTGTTCTCTGATATGTACATAGAAGGTATGT
>JAUMHQ010000063.1:15176333-15186738 GCA_032361165.1 Enteromius paludinosus
TCGCGCCTCGATTGGACTCCTGTCATGTCAGAAAGTGGTAAGACTTAGTTTTGTGGACGTTGCCATATTTGATATTAATATAATTATTTTTAACGGGTCACAGGCGCTTATCCTTTGAATTCAATTCTTATTTAAAATAATGTTGTCAGTTAACAGGTTAATAATCGGTGAACGAGCGTCGGTTGTTGGTTATGAGAAATAACCGAAATGAGCATCCCTACTTTCTAGTTTTATTTTATATTTTGAATTAGTTTTTAGTTTAATGTTTTGTTTTAGTCTCTGTACTGTTTTTTCTTTTACTTTTTTTATTTTTATTTTAGTGTTTGTTTTTTCAATTAGTTTTTAGTTTAGATTTTTTTTTAACTGATTTTATTTCAGTGTTTTTTTTTCTAAAGTTTGACTAAAATGAAGTATGTTGCCTTGGCAACTACTGAAATAAGTATTTTTCTATTTATTTTAATTTGATTTCTATAAATTGATTTAAGTAACAATCTTTCATTTTTTTTCACAGTTTTAGGCCTTGACAATAGATGACAAAACAAATACTAAGAAATGTAAAAAAAAGTCATTTTTAAGTGAGCTGTTTACTCAAATGACGTTGATATTAAATACATGAATTAAAGTGACATTTCAATAATGCGAGATAATGCATTTTTATTATTAATCGTGGTCTCAGACTTGTGGATCTCATTGGATGTGTGATTTAGTTTTTATTGCAATGAGTTCTTTGACGTACTGTCATACTGATTTTGTTTACCTTGAAACGTGTTGCCAGATTTTGGTCCTAAAGGGCTGTCCTACCAGGGCTGCAGATGTTTATAGACTTTGTTGCCTCTCAACAATCAACTCACTAAAAGCCCTTGGGAAAAGGCTGTTTGTAGGCCTTTATATGAGACCAGATGACATTAGCTTGTTGATGAGTCAATTCATAACAGTAGCAAGGTGCCATGAGTAGGGCTCTTTTATCTGACACTTTTTTTAAACAGAATATCTAGCACATATATTCAGTTAAAAAACATTTGCTGTTTAAAATATGGACTGAATGACTGTACACATACATGAAAGCAGGTGTTGAGTATTTTCCTAATGGAGTCCCTTGCTTTGTTAATGCATTAAAAATGTAGCCATTATTAAAAAAATGAAATCGGGAACAAACACAGAGGAGTTGCACTGTATATGTGATAGTTTAGAGACTAGATTGTTAGTGTATAGGTGTTAGAGGACTAGTGAAGGTGTGTTAAGTAGTTATCTAGTATTTTACTTGTTCTTATTTATCTTACCATATTGAATGAGGAACTTCTGTGGATGCTGCTTGGAATCCAATTTAGTTACAAAATGACATGGTTCATAAGTTTAATATTATATTATTTGACTTCTTTTTGTTAGCTACTGCAGCGCTTTCATTTTAGGACACTGTATTAGTTGCGGGGAGACAAACATGGCAGCTTTAAATAGAACCTCTGCGTATGAAACGTTGTGTAAATATGTTTGTATTGTAGTACTGATCGCTGATGTGTTTTAAGCGTACTGTTTGATGAAGAGATTGTGTGAAATATGGAGCAAATAAGATTCCAGATTTCAAAGTGAGACTAAAATATGGTGTGATTATGGTATGAATTCACATTTACTGTATGTATGTGGAGTTTATATTCTGAAATGTTGGACTGAATGAGTCTTACAGTTTTAGCGGCTCATTATAATGTAACTGAAGGAGTTACAATGTGTACTCAATCAAACCTCAACTGAAATGCCTTTCCTTACATGGCATTCACTCAAGGACAGTATGAGCATATATTTTGAACAGTATGTCTGAACATCATTTTTTAGATTTAAACCAAGTTTTTGTGTTTTGCTCATATAGGAGACCCTTTTCTTGAAAATTGTAATAATCAAGATGAACATTAACCCTTGGTAGCATTGGGACATTTACTTTCTGAAATTCTTTTTCTGTTATTTACAAGTAATTTGTCTCAAAGAACTGTGATTAATTTTATTTATTTATATATAACACAGGATTTATAGGATTTGTTTGCATTATTTGTATTGCTGCATAAATAGCATTTTCCATAAATTGGTACTGAATTTGACAACGCTTCTAGTTGAATTTCTCATGTTAAATCCTCATGACCTCAGAAAGCATGTCTTGCACCATTTCAATAGAGATTATCTTAAAGAATGCAGGATATTTTACATTTGCTTTGACCAAACATTTCATTAGATATGTCATTGTATGCCGTTTTCTTTATTTGACTTATTTATCTACTAGTTAGTTTAATAAATAATGAATGTTTTGGTTATATAGTAGAAATGTGTGGAATCAGACAAACTATTCTCTTTTGATAAAAATTGGATTCAACACGAAGTAAAAATGCATATAAATGACTATAGAATAATCTACAGCCAGTATGAGGATAAACAGAAATTGAAAATGCCAATCCATGAGACTGTTGTAAGACCAAAGACAAGTCTATGCAGACCTTAAAATCTACCACACAGTCTCTCATTTTTGTTTTTCTCCATGTTTTGTATTGTATATGGTATGTTAGTACTCTGTTTTAATGATGCACAATTAAAAAGAGACATCACTTGCATTGTGAACAGTTGTGTTTATTTTCCCAATAAAATGAATTATGACAAAGAAATGTTTTTTACTTTACCTTTTAAGTCTATGTTTGAAAGTAGTAAAATACAATACATTACAGGATTTTGTTTAAAAAATAAAGTGCAGGAATTCTTCGTACTTACACATTCTTCGTATCTATAAAAAAATCTAGCTTTGGTGACAAAAAAAATAAGTTATGAATACTTTTATTTGTAATTATAATATATATTATATAATAATCAACATATTTCTCAATAATGTTTTGAACGTCACTAGGGTGGCATCATTACATCTGGCCAATCAGAATGAGCTGATCTAGCGCGCGGATCTCCACCTAGGACTTTTAATTTGAAAGGTGAATTATGTGGCGGTTCGGGTGTAAAATAGCACTAAACGCTAAAGTTGTATTTCTAGTTATCTTCACTGATATAATAAATATACTATAAATATAATCAAATCGTCCCGTTTGTGCGGTTTAGCTAGTGTTTTGTTTTTTTAGCCTCCTGTCACATGATGCGGGTCGCGAATGACGTCACGCTCTGTCATGGCTGCGTGAGACATAAACATGCCAGTGGTTCTGTAATTCAGAGCGTTAAACTAGTACGATGATTAAAGTAACGGCTATAACCAATCATTTTGCCTTGGGGTCCGTCATATGAAATCGGCTGGTCGGTGTTTAGTGCGGCAGGTGAAGTGATAGCTGTGTTGTAAATCACAGGAAGGATCCGATCATGCAGACTGAAGCCCTGCTGGAGCATCACGGCGGCTCACAGAATTCCTGTAAGACAGGCTCCAAATCCTGGCAGTACAGGTAAGTTACTTCAAGCACAAACAAACAACGTTTACGTAGTAGCCATGTCAACTGTTCGATATCAAATAGCAGATGAGACTTTACTAACGCGAGGGGAGCTTGTACAGTACTTCATTTCCGGAGTAACAGATAAATTGGACTTCAACACCTCTTTCAACCCGTATGATTTTCTTTCTTTCATGCATCACAACATGAAAATGTAAGCAATATGACAGCCTCAGTCTCCTTTCACTTGTGTGATATTATGGACATGTCCCAGTTTTGGTCTAACGTTATACAATTTAGGGTTGATATGGAGATATAATCTTTTAGGCAATGGTATGAAAGTCTTGAACACACTAGTTGTTTCACAACATGATGTTTTCTTTTGCAAGTGATCTGATGGAAAAGGTGGATGGGTATTTAATGAAGTATACCAATCTTGTGACTGGATGGCAGTATCGGTGAGTCTAAAGTATTTGTTTAACACGAACAGGCCCAAATTCAATCTGTGCTAATTCGGGGGGAATCGTTACACCTCTGCAGATAGTGATGCAATGGTTAAAATATTTAATGAACTGTTATGTTTCAATTTTAGATATTTTGTGCTCAACAATGAGGCGGGGCTGCTGGAATATTTTGTGAATGAGCAGTCAAGAAATCAGAAGCCCAGGGGTTCGCTGCCATTAGCCGGCGCAGTGATTTCCCCCAGCGATGAGGATTCACACACCTTCACTGTCAATGCCATCAGCGGAGAGCAATACAAACTTAGAGGTTTTCACACCATTTTGCAAGATTTATTTTTTTGTTGTACAAATGCAGCTTATATTAATGTTTAATTATTACCTATTTGTGTAACTTCAGCCGCAGATGCGAAGGAGCGACAGCACTGGGTCAGCCGACTGCAGATCTGTGCACAGCACCACACAGAGGCGATGGGCAAAGTGAGACTTGCCTCCAGACACCTGTGATACTGTTAACACCACCATACAGCTCTGTGATTCAAATTACAGGAACAGGCAGAAAATGCCCTAAAATAGTTATTTCAGAACATATTTTCACAACCATATCATTAAAAACGGAAACATTTCACCAGCTTTCTTTTAAGATCCAATGCCAATTGTCTGATATTTTAATCGTTTTTGCCCTGACGATGAGCAAAGAAAGCATTTCTTTAAAAGTATTTCAGATTCAGAGCTGAATGATGCTAAAAATCTAATGATCTAATTATTTTAGTATCGATCCATGATCCCACAGACAAACCCACCGCTCCAGACTCGCAGTCTCTCCATGGCGTCTCAGGGCAGTGGCAGCTCTCCAGGATCGCAACACAGGATCAACCAGAACTCAAACGCTCTGTTGGGCCTGTCCCAGCTGCAGCGCGGCTCGTCTCTTTACTCCAGCAGGAAGTCGCTGCTGCCTGATCACTTGCTGGAGGCCAGAGAGGTGAGACTGAGTGATGCTTTTAGAGGCCCAATTGCCTAGTCTCTTTGTATCTGATATGAACTTTAAGAAGTAGGATGTTCATAAACCAATGAATGCTCCTCCTTCAGATGATGAGCCAGGCGCAGGGCCAGCACAGAGACCTGATCCAGAGTATTGAGGGTCTGCCCTCCTCCCAGGGCCCCTCTCCCTTGGACCAAGACTTGCTGCTGCTGAAAGCTACTTCTTTGGCCACCATGACCTGCCTCAGTGACTGCCTGCATATGCTGCAGCTCCAACAAGTGGCTCGGCAGAAAGTTCCTCTAAGTGGTGAGTGTTTTTGATCCTTGTGGTTTCTCCATTTATGTTGACTGTTACAGTAGATATGTTTACATTGCATCACTTTAGGTCACATGTGCATTGCTTGTGTAGATAACCAGTATATAATGAATAGTAAAAAAAAATATATACATATATATATTTTAATGTTCGAAAAAATGTGAAATGAGGTTTTAATGCTAGACATCTGTCCATTTTTTTCTACTAGTATTAGACCTGACTTTACTTTATGCTTTGTTTTATGCTACTGCAGTGCTTAGATGTTAAGTGAATGCATTTCTCTTCCAGTAAAACGCAGTAAGAGGGTTATTTATAAGCACAGCTTCCATCACAGAAATTATTGATTTGTGCAGCTCCTATGTGTGATACAGCACGGGTCTCTTTTTGTATCCCTCTATGCTTTTCTTGACAAGATTTAAACATAAAATTGGCAGCATTTTTTTTTTCCACGTTTGAATTGAGATGCAGTACTTCAATGCACTGAAGGTGCAGTTAAATTAGTGAAATTTTGGTCAAATCAAAATAAAATCAGGGGTAGCAATGCCTTAAGCACCTGCCGAGCAATGGTGAATCTGACCAAACCTTCACTCGCAAGATGTAGGACTTTTCCACTCTAGTGCAACTCTCCCGTCTTTTGCTAATAAATACCTTTGTAATGTGGCGATTTGGAAAGATGTGCAAAGCTGCTGGTGCTGCATCCAATCAGAAAGGTGTAGCACATGGCGTTTATTATATTACTGTAATCTATCCAACCTCTGTATTTCCTTTTCAGTTACTGGATTCTGCCAAGTGTCTGAATACCACTTAACCATTGTTGATTTGTGAACATGGGTGTGATATAATGCTGACGCGGCACAATTTATTACTCGCAAACAAAACTGTACAGAAAATGTACAGCTACACTTTGCAGTTGGTAGATTTGACCCACTTGTCATGCAGTTTTTCACATAAATTCTTACTGATTTAATTGTCTAGTGCTGCATTCCCTAAAAACTTTGTAAGTTGATCATAGGTTTTGGGTGATCTTGGGAAACTATGTCATGATTTAACTTAAATGCAGCAAGTGCAGCCTTCCTGTTTGTTGAATACCATTAAAGTGTGGAATTTGGGAAACGCTCATCTATTGGATGCCGAAATGCAATCCAAACATTAATAATGAAGAGTCTTTTAGACAACCACACATACTCTCTTTCTGCAAATCCGCTATCGGACAGTTATTGAATACCTTAAATCACTGATCCTTATGTGTAATCCAGGTCAGTGCAATACGATCAAAATACACAGCGCAGAAAGCCCTTCTGCTCACTTCACAGTGTCTGGGTGTACCAAGATAACCGATAGCTGAGCAGAATAATGGTAGTTAATTTTCTATTTGATATTATAGAAAAATCACAAGCATTTTGTGGTTGCAAATCTAATAATCTCAGGTCATGTTGTGCCTGTAGAATTTATGACCTAGAGCCCTGCTCCGGGAGTGGAATATTGTTTTATAATTAATGAGGAACTGTATCCACCACTGATAGACTTCTGCAGGTAACCAGAGCTCTGCTGGCGTCACTCAAGCGAGGCGGTTGACAGACTTACCAAATTGTGTTACCATATCATCGTCAGTTCTTGGATGAAGTTGTTTCCTGTCAGATTTGCATGTTTGGCGACTCTTCTGGTCCAAAAACCCTTGGAGTTTTGCAAAACCCGAAGCCTTCTATCTGTCAGGCGACTTTAACGCTGCCTAAGCCTGGCACATGCATATTTTATTACTCTCGGACTAGAAAGATACGAGATGTAAACATCCCACAGTTCCAAGATCACCTGCATCTGCACCTTTCTACTGTAGAAAGTTGTGAGCCACCTTATGAGCCACCTTCCTAATGACTGGAACAAAACAAAAACCGCCAGATTAGTCTCCGTGCCAATGAGCAAACAAGTCAACAATGGGCAGGGCTCCGTGCAGACGGCGAGACCCTGGGTTCAGGTTTCTACTCAGAGCTCTGTGTCAGTTGTCAGAGCGCTAAACACCCAGAATTCCTGTGGCGTTAGAGGCTGCTGTTGGCTTGTGGGCATCGTGCTGGTGGGCCGGTGATATGAGCACCCCTGACCCAGGTTTTGTGTGCCCTGTAGGCTCTGCACTCGAGTGGCTGGAGCCAAAACTTCCAGACATCCTGAAGAATGGAGGGACACTACCCAGCATCACCAAAGATGACGGCAAAACAGAGGGAACCGTTCTGGAACCTTTAGAAATGGACTCCTGTGATATCGTTGGGGTAAGATTTGGTTTATCAAAACTTTTTTTTTTCGTTAGTTTTTTTTTTATCATCTTGACTGAATGAATACGCATGACTTCAAGCCAATGGTCGTAAAAGGGGGGAACTTGATCAATGTCCAAATGAAGTGTAAAAAAATAGATTTCTGATGATCTTAGCTTGTCTTAAATTAGACATATTTTTAATCATATTTATAATGACTAAATGTACTTAAGTCTGTGTCAGTGTTGTTTCATTAGATTAAAAATCGAATCACGTGGCCTCTGCAAAGAAAAGATGCTTTTCTCAGAACTAACAGCACTGGTGATTTTTGTGGTTACAGTCTATTCTAAACATCTGATTCCAAGTGTCCTTGTCGTGTAATCACAGGTGTAGTTCAACGCCTTAAAGCTCGTCTGCCAGTTGTCAGGCCACATAAAAAATTCTCCCTGATCTTACATCATTGGTTGTGTCAGTGATGTTACGCAGTAGCAGGGATGCTGACGTAAACATCAGTGTTTTTATAACACCACAGTTACACATTGTTTACCCTTGTGTTGACACTTTTCATGGAGATTAATGTACAAAAGTGACGCAAATGTCTTTCTTTCTTACCAACATTTTTTTTTATTAAATTCTGTTACTTAAAGGTGCCATTGAATGGAAAACTGAATTTAGCTTGGCATGGTTGAATAATAACAGTTCAGTACATGGACATACACACCTTTTAATATTTTTAGCTCAGTAAAATGCTGTTTTTGTTTTAAATATTGCTTTATTGGCTTTTTCATTAGATAATTAAGCTAACCTACCTCTATAAAATGTAAAAAACGAAAAAAATGTAGCCTGTAATTATTGAAAAGTTATGGAAAGGTATTTTGTCAAAAGGTGTAGAAACCCTGTGGAGAATTTGGGAGCTCAAAAAACAGTTCTGTTTTTTTTGGTTCTAGTGTTTTACTGGTTAAGTGGGATGTGATCATGAAGTTTGTTTTGGGTTTCAGGAGCAGGAGGAGATTGATGCCACACAGGAGGTAGATGATTCAACTCCGGCCGAGGAGGAGGATCTGGCTGCTGTCGAAGAAGAGCGCAGCGTCATTCTGCACCTCCTCTCTCAGCTCAAACTGGGCATGGACCTCACCAGGGTATATCAGCTCCATCTCATTAATAGCTCTTATTTCATCTTGTGTCTTTCTTAAACCTCAGATAAAGTTTTTCATTACACCACTTTGAATTAAAATCAGTTATACACTAAAAAAACAACAACAACAATTCATTCATTATGAAATAATGCAGTGTTCTTAAATGGGCTTGTAGGTGGTCCTGCCAACCTTCATTCTGGAGAAGCGCTCCTTGTTGGAAATGTATGCAGACTTCATGTCCCATCCAGACCTTTTTGTGGCCATCACCGATGGCTCCAGCCCGATGGACCGTATGGTCCGATTTGTGGAGTATTACCTCACTTCCTTCCACGAAGGTCGTAAAGGTGCCATTGCCAAGAAGCCCTACAACCCCATCATCGGAGAAACTTTCCACTGCTCTTGGAAGGTACCCAAAGCGACAGCGCCTCCGTCAGCAGTCCCAAAAGAAGGGACCTCGTCCCCATCAGATTGCTACAATGTCCGCTATGTGGCTGAGCAGGTTTCCCATCATCCACCTGTGTCAGGCTTCTATGCAGAATGCCAGGAGAGGCAGATGTGCGTCAACACGCATGTGTGGACCAAGAGCAAGTTCATGGGCATGTCCATTGGCGTCTCTATGATCGGAGAAGGTGAGTTTCGCCCACCTTACACTCATGTGTCCATTGTTGATCATTAAACATGTTAATTCCTGTGCTTGCAGGTAATCTACACCTACTGGAGCACGGTGAGGAATACACCTTTAGTTTGCCCTCTGCTTACGCCCGCTCCATCCTCACTGTGCCCTGGGTAGAACTGGGAGGAAAGGTCAATGTCAATTGCGCCAAGACAGGCTACTCTGCAGTCATCACGTTCCAGACAAAGCCTTTCTATGGGGGCAAGCTACACAGGTCGGGATCACACTAGATCACATTACACGACTCCATTTTCCATCTCTGTGAGACAGTATAGTGCTTTCAACGTAAATTTATACAGCAGCCCTAAATAACTCTTAATTAGTATACACTACCATTAAAAGGATGCATTAAATTAATCAAAAGTGACTATAAAGACATTTGATTCCATGAAGGCTCATGTGACACTAAAGATTGGAGTAATGGCTGCTAAAATGTAGCTTTGGCATCACGAGAGTTAATGCAATTTTGAAATATGTTCAAATAGGAAGCATTATATTAAATTGGCACAGTATTATTTTTTAGCCGTATTTTAGTTAAATTAATGCAGCAGAGACTTCTTAGTTAGGTTAGGGTTAGGGTTAACCTAACCTTCTTCTAACCCTAACGTACAATTAACAACATGAGTTTGGGAAAAAGACTTGACCAAAAGTTAGTTTTGTTCTTTATGATATGAGCACTTCAATCAGAAAGCTGAGCCAGTGTAACAAAAACCGGTGCTTTGTTCCTCAGAGTGAACGCGGAGGTCAAACACAACCCCACCAACTCCGTGGTGTGCCGTGTCCAGGGCGAGTGGAACGGCGTGCTGGAGTTTAGCTACACCAGCGGGGAGACACGCGTCGTAGACGTTACCAAACTCCCCGTCACCAGGAAAAGAGTACGGCCCGAAGAGCTGCAAGGACCCTACGAGTCCAGGTAACACCAGCCAATCAGTTTACTGTGATATTCAAGCCACACAATTGAACTATACAGTGTCAACTGTGTTAATGTTGATAGGATGTCAATGTGATGTCACATGTCTTTTAAATGAGCACACCAAACAGCAAAACAAGTGATTTAAAGGAATAGTTTAAACTTTATAATAGGTGGCCTTAACCACTATGTACTTACATTTAAAGGTGCCACAGAATGAAAAACTGAATTGACCTTGGCATGGTTGAATAATAACAGTTCAGTACATGGACATAACATACTGTGAGTCT
>JAUMHQ010000063.1:15202426-15229092 GCA_032361165.1 Enteromius paludinosus
CGCGCGATAAGAGTCTCGCGTTAACGCAGTGCGTTAACGCCGTTAACGGCCCACCACTAATATATATATATATACACACACACACACACACACACACACATTTTTTTTCCTCTTAAATCCTCTTCCACATGCCATAATAAAGCATGCATTTTCGGGGGCCCCAGTATGCAGTAATCAAACTGTCCCACTGGGTGGCAGATTTCCAAGTTTTTCAATTCCTTTTAAACTCAGCTTGATCCCTGAAAGCATTTCCTGATATTAAATGAATAACAGTACGGTGAACGCAGCACTCACATAACTGTCGCATTCATGACAAACAGATGTCTTCAGAAGTTGTTTTTGTGGTGTTGACTGAGGCACGCACACGCTCCATGAGTGCTGTTTCAGTGTTGAGGAGGCTGAAGGGCCTGTCCCCATTACTCATTGATAAGAGACACAATCTCTCCTCATCACAAGTGAAATGTTCTGTTATCTAATGCCAAATAATAAGAATCCACCATTTATCATCATTGAAAACAAGACGCTTCTCCTTCACGGGTACCATGCAAACCCATTCCCTCTAAGAACAACTTCTTGGACTCAAGGCAAACAAAGGAGAAAAGGAGTTTCTGTGTCTACTGAGAGGTCATTGGGGTTGGGTTAGGCCCCGTCAGCATCGCACCCTCTGTTTAAGTCATTACAATATTGCCATTGTGGGCAATCATGATGACAAAGCAGAGAGATGCATCAAGGGATCTTCGATGGATGTCTTTGTATTTTTAAGTAGCTACAGTGTCTTCGCACAAATTCCCTATGTTTCCCAGTTTTTTCTTAGAGGCGTTTTAGACAACAGATGGGAAATGATAAGCAAAACTGAGAAGTGATGGTCCTCTGCTCTCCACCCACATAGTAATATTTCAGAATTGTTGTTGTAAGTGGAGCTACTCTATACACACCCAAACCGTTTAAAGAGGCCCCTGCTGTGCAAAGATCATTTGGATTCTTAAGATTTGGTTTCGTTGTTGGAACTTTCCTAGCATCGTGTTGTTTTCATGTGGTCACAGTGCATGGCGTCTTGAGATTCTGTTTTTAATTAAGACTAGTTTTTGGTCTACAATTTCACAAAATAGTCGTGTGTGGATCTATTTTACTATAGGCTACTTTTAATTCTTACTTCTACTGTTTTGAAAATACAAAGGTTTTCACTGATGTCAAACTGCTGTTTATACAGTACCGGGACTTTTTTTTTTTTTAACAACACGGGAAATATGATGAAGATGTGCATTTTGGGATTCTCTTTATCAAGCATTATACACTTTTAAATATGGTCATAATTTGATTTTTAATTTCAGTAGAGATCATATCCAGGACTAATAGGATATCAATATTAAATATGCAGGCCTAAATATGGTAACACTTTAGTAGAGGAACCAATTCATCACAGTTGCTCATTAGCATGCATTAACATATTGGCTTTTTATTAGTACTTAAAAAACACAATTCTGCATGACCATATCCAATACCTAAAATTAACAACTACCTCACTAACTATTACTATAAGCAGCAAATTATGTTTTGTGAGGTAAAAGTCATAATTAATTATTTGTTAATAGTGAGAATTGGACCTTAAAATATAGTGTGATCATTAATATTAATTTCAGAATGCTACATTGTTAAAAATAAAGGTTCAAAAATATTTTTAGTTTTTTTTATTTATTTTTTATTATTCCTTTTGAGAATTATTTTTGGTTCCCCAAAGCACCTTTCAGTGAACGGATCTTAATATATATATATATATATATATATATATATGTGTGTGTGTGTACTGTTTTTTTTTTTTTTACTAGAGTGAAGAACATTTTAAACTTCTAACAAACTTTTTTTCACAGTAAAAAACTCTTTGTAGAATGGAAAGTTTTCTTGGATTTCAAATGTTCTTTCCTGGAACCAGATGGCAATAAATCGTTTTTTTAAGACTGTATAGATTATAAAACTATTTTCCTGCTTAAAAATTATACAAAAAATATATATTTTATTTCTTATGTGATTAATGCATCATTGAACCCTTATAAAAACAAATAGGCACAGAACCAATGTTTGTGGATGATGCTTCAAGTCACACTATTCAATCAAACTGTAAAACTATTACTCAAGTAAACCAAACACACTTGCACTTAAACGCACAGTGATTGTGCGGTATCTCAGAAAACCGAAAGAACTGTTTTCATGCGATGCATGAAGAAAGTAACTTTGATTGTAAACACAAACATCTTATTTTAACCGAGACGTTGAACCCAGTTTATCCATGCGTTTAGAGCGGAGCAAAATCGCTTTCTGTCGTGTTAAAATATATGTTAGAGATGTACGAGATATTCTCTTCTCGGTGCCCAAAAAGTTTTTCGCACAAACTCCAGGACAAAGCTCTGATGCGTGGAGCCTCCAGACAATGAAAGCATCGAGAGAAGTGAAGATCTACTTACGGCAGAAAGACAGAAGAACAGATGTATGAACCCACAATCTGCAGCCTCCGCGCCCCATGTCGCCTCGCAATCCAAAGATCCCAACCGCTTTGAAGCGATGCCCTTATTTTCTATATCTGATGGTGACAGACACAGATAAGCTCATGTGTAAGAGAGTTCAGGACGGTGTATGTGTGTGTGACTGAGTTCCGTGTAGGCGGATCCAGATGTTTTTAATCCAGATGTGAGTGAGAGCGGATCCGCCCAGGAACTCTCATTTATCAATGCACGATTCACAATGTATACAGAAAGAACAATGAACTACAGTCCAGCTTGTACTGAAGAGTAAATCTTCTTTTCTTTTCTGTTCTTTTCTTTTTTTCTTTCTTTCTTTAATAATAATAATAATAATAATAATAATAGGCCTAATTAAAAAAAAGGAAAAAAAAGAAAAAGTGACAGATTAAGCACTTCTGCTGTGACGCTAAAACGTTTCTAAATAGTAGCCTCAATATAGCCTATTCAAATATATTTTCAATGTGACGTTGAGACTTTAAAACAAATGTTAGGAAATGCTCAAACTGGTAAAGTTGGAAAATAATCAGCAAAAATAATTTTTCGAAAACCTATTTGCTGCACATCCATTCATAAGGCAAACCTATGATTGTTTCATTAGAACTGTAAATTATCTCAATAAATTCTCAAGCTAGATGTTTATTTGTATAAACATTTATGCCATTTTCCGCTCCGCTGTGTGTCACGCACGCGTGCACGCGCACAGACTCCCAGCGAGAGAGTGAAAGTGGCTAACGCGCAAGCGCGAGATTGCTAAACCATGGCGGATTCAGGAAGCGAGGATATAGCGGTGATTGGAAACACAGATCTGACCCCTTCGGAGTCGGAAAACAACTTAAAGAACACGGTAAAGTCCATAGCTGAATGTTTTTGTGTGGCGTGGCCGATAATGTGCTGTTTTGTAGATGTCGCGTGCGCGAGCAGTGTTTTGCTCTGGCTCATGAATGGCCATGCCAATACTGCTAAAACATCAGCTGTTTCTGTCGAGACATTTCATAAACTACATACATGTTGCTGTTTTGTATCACAGTGTTGATGAATTAAAAGAATGAGGAATAAAAAAATGTTAATGTAAAGCCGCACAGGTAGAAAGTTGCTATTACTTCATGCTGTCAGGGAAGAGCCTTTGCCACGTAACGTTAGTTTGTAAACAGCCTGTGTCTCATACACTGTCAGTCCGCACCATTGTGTCTAATGCAAGTTTCTCGATTTTCTAAATAGATCTTATATTCCGCTCCATATTCGGTTCAATTTCTTTGTGACGATGCTTGAGACATAGGACAAAATATATCCAATGTTTGCTGTTAACGTTAGTTCTTTAATATAGCCACAGTTACACTGAGAAAGGGATCAGAATAGGCCACAACAACGTTACTAACACAAATGTACAATTTATTTTGTGGGTTTTTTTTTATCAGTATTATGACATAAACTCAAGCCAATTCTTGGTTATCTATTGGCTATTTCCTTATTTTTAGTCCAAACGAGGAAACACTAGTTTTAGTCTCGTTAACACATTTTCATAATATCTTTAAGAAACAAACATTTTCAAATTCCCATTATCTCCCAAAAAATCTCAGGGTGCTTGTTTTCAAATGTTTTCATATCTTAATTCAAACCAGTATCTAGAAGTGCCCTGAACCGTTTATTTTGCATTTGAAAGTATCAAAAGGATACTGCAATGGTATTGAATATTGTGGACCAAAATCTACAGATGGTTGAAAAAGGGACCAGTCTTTTGAAGAAGATGGAGATCGGTGTGGCAGAAGCAGAGAAGAGGACTGGGAAGAATGCCGTCAACATGCAGGAGACGTATACAGTGTATCTTATAGAGACAAGGTAAGACACTTCACTTTCACAGTGCTACAATTTATCATTAAAGGTTAAATGTGTAATTTCACCAGAATGACCGCAGTAATGAATGTTTTCAAATAGTCCTATCCCAAATGGTTCTGCCGGTTGGATGAACAAGTATGAACAAGTATATTAAAAGTATATTTGATGGTACCAAAGATCAACTTTGGTTTGAACTGATTTATGGATTATTACATTGTCTATGCATGCTAAACTCCAACTTCGTTGTCACTATTTCATGGTGAAATTTACTCACTGCAAACAATACTTTTCTAGCCAAGATTTTGTCTTGCTTCCAGCTAAAAAAACAAACAAAACTTAAATCAAGAAGGATTTTCTAGACAAGTAAAAATTGTCTTGTTTTGAGTTTTTACTTAAAAGAATTAGTTGACATGTAGTTACAAAAACTTATAGTTAGTAAAATGTTTAAATGGACCATCGAAATAAAGTTTATCCAAATTATCTGCCAATGGGGTCCGCAAAATGATCTTATTTCAAACAGAACAGAAAACAAGATTATTTTGCTTACCCCATTGGCCGATTATTTAGCTCGTTTCAAATTGACCCAATTTTGACTTGCTTGACAATATTTTTTCCTGGTCTCGAAAATCCTTCTTGATTTAAGAATTTCCAGATAATTTGGCTGGAAACAAAGCGAAAAGTGTTTTAAAGTAAATCCTACAGTTGTTTTTGTCTGTTTATTTTACATATGTATGTAATATGATATTTTACTTCATAATTTTTAAACATAACTTGATCTTCCATTGAATGGACAGGTCTTTCTGTGATGAATGCTGGACTTTTCCTGTCATTTTGTCCGCACAAACATGGCCCCTATTTGCAATCAAGCACAAGTTTGCATTAAGATCTTCCCCCATCCAATCAGCAAGTGATTAATTGTTAACAACACAAATGACATTTATACTGTGGTTGAGCCAATACAAGACACAATCATTAACTAAAAACTTGTTATTTAAAGAAGTCTAGTAGCCCTACCTTGTCATGAGTATTATAGCTGTTCCTCTTGTGCGACATTAATGATGGCCAGGGGTTTGACTGCAGTCGGCTTATATATATATATATATATATATAATATATAATATATATATAGCCAGTGCATAAGATAAGTTTTGATTTTCTTTGAGAATGTGATAACCTACTTTAGATTAAGCAGGTTTACACATTGACTTTCTGACTGAACTATGCTCACGCTGTACTGAATCAAAACATCAAAGATTTTAAAGCATTACTAGACCAGCTCAGAAACTGTGGAAGCTACAGCAGGCTGGTAGAGACCATCGGATTTCCTCTCTTTAAGTCTACTTCATACATAAATGTTTACACTAGACCTTTTATTCCTGTGCCTGGATCTGTCACTTCAGCGTTCTGTCTACATCAGGTAAAACAAAACATAATTATCCCATTGCACAGGAAGTGAAATGCAACATAAGTGTCACTTTCACCTTTGGCCCCCCCCCCCAAGCCAAACTTTGCGTTGGAAAGAGGGACGTGTCGTTCTGGAAAGGGTGATGAGTCAGCGCTTCAGGCAGATGTGCTTTGTCTGTGTTTCCAGCAGTGCCAAACACGCACACTGGCCAGAGTGCAGTAACATATTATCACATGATTCAAAAACAATACTTAGTGGTCGAACTTATAAAATCACTGTCTGAAACCAAGACTTTTTCAAACGTGTTTTTGGTGCCGTCCTGTAACTGGAAAAGCATCCAGAACTAGATTTGTCCATTTTCTTAAGGAACTGATAATGCTTCTTGTGCATGCAAAAAGCGATCTAGTTTTTACATTTAAATCCATGCATTTGTCAGACGTTTGTTATCGAAAACATCTTGCATTTCAATGAATATTTCAGTGCATTCCCTGGGAATTGAACCCATGACCTTTGTGTAGCAATATTTTTTGTTATTTATGGCCCCACTTCTTCAAGATCATTCGCCTTTTTTATTGGCCCGCAAGGAAAATCACAAGTTTGATTACTTGTAAAAGTAATAGCACACAGTACCTCCGTTCAAAAGACTGTTTGATTTGAGGCATCATTTATGTCTGAAGCAGAAACTTGACTTGACGAGTTACATGCCCAGGGTTAAGGTTTGTTCCTAACAAGTATATAAACAGTAGGAGTAGTGATATTTGTTTTGGAATAAAACTTCTTGCCTATATTAAGTCATGGAGATAACTAAACACTGCTGTATTGTTGCTTCTTCCCGTAAAAGGGAGGATGTGTTTTTGTAAGGACCATGTGGAAGGCATACTGCACACGCAAACAGTGGTCTTTAGAGAATGGTTTGGTGCCACTGATCTTGAAGAAAGTCTGAGTGGGGAATGCCTCCCAGCCAATCCGCACCTTCCTTGTGCTTTGATTTCATCATGGATTACTAGCGTGGTGCACGTTATATGCTCCCATTTCTTCCCTGGAGCCCTCGGGAAGTTAAGCTCTTATTTCAGTCTCCCCGTTTTTCTTTTCCTTCCCCCAATGTATATTTCCTCCGTATCTCTGAATTCTTTTTGCATTTTTCCATCTGAAGTATTAAGGGCTCCAACCGTTTTCAATGTGTATTTTAAAAGGTGTGATTTCCAGGCTCGGAAAAGTCATGATTGCTTCTAATAATCAATTAATTAATTAATTTAAAATTAAGTTGTTTAAAATGATTAATACTAATGAAATGCATGGCTGTGTACCTATTCTGTGTACCTTCGTCAATATTTGAAATCAGTGTTATTAGTGTTGAAAAGCGTGATACATTTTTAATCCTAGAATAGAAGGTCCAAAAGAGCTTTATTTGAATTATTTAGTTACTTTTATATCATTTTGAACGTCACTTGGTTAATTCCCTTCCAAAGGCCCTGAGGAGCGTATTCACATGATTTCTCCCGGGGTGGAAATTTCTACCGACCCCCCTCCCCCTCTTCTGACCCTAGAGTGACGTTTCATTAATGCAGGAGAGTTCATATACAAGCTCCCTCATTTCAGTGTGATTTAGTAGAGTTCTGCTCCTAAATTAGCATCATTCATGGCTGTATGCACTGGGAATTCAGCAAGATTACACAGCGCTGTTAAACCTTTGGCATGTGTTTGAATAGGCCCTTAAAATTACTACCTTCATAAACCAGAACCACAACCTCGTAGATCTGTTGATTTCAGATTAGTTTTGTTTAAAAATGAGCTTTAATCAACCCCGCATTTCATGACGGAAGTGTTTTTATTTGCATTGTTTTAAAGAGATGTATTAAAGTTTATATCAAACTCTAACATTTTATCGAAACGCTATTTCATTCCACTTCTGACGGTATGTAAATTTGTTTTTAGGCCAGTGGATGCTGCATCAGAAGGGACCACTCCTGTCCCAGATTCACTGTGGAGGCGTTACAGCGAGTTCGAGCTCCTTAGAAACTATTTGTTAGTTACCTATCCGTTTCTGGTGGTTCCGCCGTTGCCTGAAAAACGGGTATGCAAACAAGATGCCTTGGTTTACTGCTGCTTGTCAATGTGATTTGCATCCATGCACTGTAACTTTCAACTTTTTGCAACAGGCCGAATTTGTTTGGCACAAACTGTCAGCAGACAACATGGACCCTGACTTTGTGGAGAGACGTAGGGTGGGACTGGAGAACTTCTTGCTCCGAGTGGCCTCACACCCAGTCCTGTCCGGTGACAAGATCTTCTATTCGTTCCTCACTGAGGTAGAGAGCTCTTGTTAAAACTGTCTGGACAAAGCAAAGGATGCATTAAACCAATGGCATGCCACTCCCAATATGAAATGTGCATTTGCATTTTTCTTACTGACCTTTCCTTGCGTTCAAGAGCTTTAAAATTTAAAATGCCTTTTTATATATAGTTTTCTGATTTATTTCTGTGATGGCAAAGCTGAATTTTCAGCAGCCATTACTTTAGTTATCAGTGTCACACGATCCTTCAGAAATGCTGATTTGGCATTTTTTGTTGAAAACAGTTGTGCTGCTTAATATTAATGTGGAAACTGTGGTCCGTTTACTGTTTAGTGCCGAATAATAAAATATCTTACTGAACATTTAAACGGTAGTGTAAGCTTATCAATACCCTGCATTACAGCAGATCATGATTTTTTTTCTGAATTTAAATGTTTGAACGAAATTGATAGACCTAATGTCACCTTTGCCATCTAAACAGAAAAAAATGTTTTAACTGGCATTTCATGCTGATAATGCACTTTGTTAGTGTCAGAAATTGCATCCTTTCTCTGCCCCACAGGAAAATGGTTGGAAGGAAAATGTGTTTGAGACGGGGTTTCAGGCGAAGGTATATCAGCACTTTCCAGTTCATTGGCTTCTTTCTCTCTTTTCTACCCACGACACAGTTATTTATATATCGTTTCTCACCGTAGGTCAATGTTCATATGTTGATATGAGGCTGACTGACTATTTGTAGAATTCAAATAAAAATTGTGTGAACTAACTAAATTGCTACTGCGCTGAAGAATCTGTTATCAGCACGCTGTAGTTTACGTAAACGGGCACAGGAAGCCTGTTGGATCGTTCTGCATCAACCCAAAAGAGCCGCAGTGTTTTATGTTGGTGTATATTATGGCCACATTGCAGTGTTTATCTGATCTCAGTCATTTAAAGTGCCTGTAATTTAGTTTTACACCATCTGAAAAAACAAACAAAACCCAAACATGAAACCCAACATTTGGCCTTTGTCATTCTTACAGGCCGACTCAAGATTGAAGGCTTTAAATGCCACATTCAGAGTGAAGAATCCAGATAAGTAAGTCACTTTTGCAAACCGTGTTACGCAGTGTCATGAAATGCATAAAGATATGGCGGTGCGGCTTGTGAACACTCAAGCTAACCTTCACACCCCCTCCCCTGTGTGTGTGTGTGTTTCACAGGCGATTTGCCGAAATGAAACACTATGGTGATGAGCTGCAGTCTGTTATTTCGCAGCTGCTGAGAGTTCGGGCGGTGAGTGTAAACAGTCAAGACAGATGAATATACAGCTCAGTCACACTACGGTTTTAGGCAACTTGTTTAATTATTTTACTAAACTAGCTAAACTAATTTATTGCATTGAAATTCCTCTGATTGTGTATATATCTGGTTGCATTAGAATCAGTAGAGCGTGAATCTAATAACAATTTGCTGATACAATTTTTTGTTTGTTTTTTTAAATCATGTAACTAATCATTTGCTCATTTCTTTTAGAGAGCAGCTGATCGCTTGTATGGAGTCTACAAAGTGCATGGAAATTATGGAAGGGTCTTTAGGTAATGTGTGTCTGAAAATAGTTCACTCATATATGAATAATTTACTCATGTTATGTCAAAACTGGTATGGTGTTGTTTTTTTTCTGTGGAACACATAATTTCCAGGCTCCTTTTCTCAATATAATGACCATGTTTATTTGCTTAGCACTTTGCTTATCACTTATCAAATTAGATTTCTTTAATACTTTAGTAATGTTTTATATGTTTATAATACTCTTTTACTATACTTTTAGTCAGATAAACACAACCTTTGATCAGAAAAATGATCAATATGTGCATTATATTTCATGTCTTTGTGCGTGATTAATACACCAGTTGCTCAAGATTAATTTTTTTCTCACAGTACAATCAGTACACAGTTCAATCACAATTAAGCCCCTTCGTTTTGGAGGAGCCAGACAAGTTTTAGAACGTTCTCTGTAAACTGTTTTCGTGAGAAGCATTTTTGGGGTAAATCTTTTGGTCTGTGATTGTGTAGCTGCGGTCAGCTGCAGTGGTTCAATGTGAGTCTTTGTTTGTTTTGGACAGCGAGTGGAGTGCCATTGAGAAAGAGATGGGAGATGGGCTGCAGAGCGCCGGCCATCACATGGACGCGTGAGTTCACAGCGCACGCAATGAGCCGTTCTAATCTACCCTTATAGGATTAGTGCAAGATTTTATTGCAGCTGGTTTTGATTGAGTTTCTCCTACCTGGGACGATCCTGTTACCCTCGGAGAGCTCATTGAGGGACCTGAAATATGAAGGTGCTGTATGATACACCCCATGACTCTCCCGTGGTTCTACATGTGTGTGCTCCTGGTACTGAGCTGTAAAACACATCTGCCAGATTGATCTGAATCCTCTCATATTTCCATTCATGGTCCCCCCCCCCATAACAAGTAGCCAGTAAGATGAGCCCCTGGGAGGCTCAGGTTTTAATTTGGCTGGCAGACTGCACCGCGAATCTCCAGGAGTCATGGCCAAAACATTTAGTGGTCTTTTTTTTTTTTTTTCAGCATTGATGATGATTTTGTGGGAGGGGCGTTTCTACAGTTGTGTCCATATTGAGTCTTTAACCAGCCCCTTTAGTTTTGTATTGCTGTCTGTTCTGATGGATTCCAGATTGCTGTACTCGGCAGAAAGGTTAAAGGTCGGAGCCCAATGCTGTCTCAGCAATAAAGGAAACAACCTGTCCATCATCAGCACCTATTTGGCAGCTGTCAAACAGTTTTATCGTTCATGTTGCTCACCTATTCCCAAAATTCCTCAAACAGGCTATGCTGTGGATTTGGCGTTAGTTCTTCAGACTCTGCATCTGATTTAGAGAGGATAACGTGTAGTTTCACCAGACTGCTAGTTTATGACATTAGAGGTGGGCGGTGTGGCTAAAATATTCTTTATATCCTCAAAATATGATGGTCACGATATATAAAAAGATGATATAATATACTGTATAAAAACACATGAGGTTTTGGGTGATTCAGTGAGTTAAATAAAGGACTTCATCTTATTTTATTTATCCTATCTATTTATTTGGAACTTGAACGTTCAAAAAGATTAGATTATTTGTGATAACGTATCCGGAGTAAGAATGAGTTAAACCCATAAGACTTAAAACAACTTGTATTATAAAACAGATGATTCTGACCTAAACGTTTAGAATTGAATTGGTCGAGTTCAGAGCTGTTAAAAAATAGCCACTACCATATAGGTAGCCGAAATAGCCATTCTACTTCTTAACAAGGCTGCATTTGTTTGGGGAAAAAACGTTTAACTGTAAAACGAGCAAAGAATGTGTATTTGGAGCATATCTGTATATTTCATCATTTGTGTAATGCCACAGAGAATAAGAAGGCAATGCAGTTTTGTAAGCTTCTGAGCTCATAAACCACCTAATTATAATAATTAGAGTAGTTTATTTCAGTGGTAGCTGATTCTGTCAAATTAAAATGTTTTGAAACATAATAAATGTGCTTATTGTCACTTTAATTAATTTAATACATTGGTGGCCTCAAACATTGAACAGTAGTGTACGCACATCTGTGACCACATTAGGTGAGATTCTTGTACATGTTATGTCATCTATCCTTTGATTGGGTCATTTTTTTCATGTTATAGGTACGCTGCTTCTGTAGATGATATTCTAGAGGAAGAGGAGCATTATGCGGATCAGCTGAAAGAGTACCTTTTCTACGCAGATGCATTAAGGTACAATATTCAAAGCCGTTGCGTTCACTCAAAATGAGAATTGTTGTTGTTGATTTACTATTTTAAATGTGATCTGAAGCATACCTAACACAAGCTGTTATAACAGTGTGGTTGATTAGAAATGTACATGGGCCCTGCTCTCACTGAACTCTTGGGAGCTGATAGCCCCCACTGGCTGATTGTGTTACATGCAACTTTTGGTACGCTGTGAACACAAACCTCCATCAGTTCCCAATTTTCTTGAAAGTGATCACACTGCAGGGCATCTAGGCTTTCAGCAATTTCCATAAGAAACAATGAAGCGTTTATAGTTGTTTTTTTTGCATATTTTGTGGTTTATATGCTTTTTTTTTTTTTACAGGGCAGTGTGTAGGAAGCATGAACTGACACAGTATGAACTAGAGATGACTGCCCAGGATCTGACCTCTAAGAAACAGCAGCGGGAGGAGCTCGCCACAGGGGTCAGTGTCCATTTGACCACATGACACAACTCAGAGACTGAAGAACTCCCCATCACCTCTCTTATGTCGGGAATGGGGGACTTTCCAGCAAGTTTTTTAGAAACCAAGGCTCACGTCATATCAAAAGAATGAGGGGAAAATACAGGGAAACAAATTCTAAAAAAATATAAAGCATTAATCTTCTTATTCTTGGGTTTGTATGTTTTTTGTTTTTGAAAAATGAAAATTGTGTTTGCCTGAATCAAGCCTGTAGAGAAGTACCCCATCTGCACATTTTTAAAAGCAAACATTTGAGCGGCACAAAAAGCCAACAACATTCAAAGACATTCTGACCCAAGAATTGGCTGATATGAATAATTACTCGTCCCACTTAGTCAAAAAAAATGGGAGTAAAAAATGTTCATATTTCAGCTGTGTGAAAGAGTGAAGCTGACCAATGGGTGTCATTCACCTCTTCTTTTCTCTTGTGTAGACGATACGGACCTTCTCTCTGAAGGGAATGACCAGTAAACTATTTGGACAAGAGACCCCAGAGCAGAGAGAGGCCAAGCTGAAAATGCTGGAGACACAGATTGAAGAAGGAGAGGAACTGGTCAAAGAAAGAAACGAAGAATGCGAGTAAGCAATGCAGTATTCCCACACAACTAAATTTATGTACTGCTGATGACGAAAGGCAATAAACGTTGTCAGAAAATTACTTAATTAGGTGGTTTATGAGCTGAGTAGCTTATGCAACAAAACTCTGTTGGCTTCTTATTCTCTGTGGCATTACAGAAATGATGAAATATACAGATATGCTCCAAATACTCTTTCTTTGCTCGTTTTGTTGCATCCCAGAGAAACTTTATTAATTTAATAAGAGTGAGTTGTACCAAAAAACAAAAATATGTAGGTTTGAGGACATCTCCATTCATGTCAAGCTTCGTTTGAATGATTATTTTTCATGCAAGCTTTGTCTGTTTTTGTAGGGACTTTGTGAAAAGTGCATGGGTGGACATTGAGAGGTTTAAAGAGCAGAAAGACCACGATCTCAGAGAGGCTCTCATCAGCTATGCCATCATGCAGATCAGCATGTGCAAAAAAGTAAGTGGCATCAAAGCCAGCAAAAAAAGATTAAAACATCAGTCTCTACTAATCAGACAAAAGGGTGAAGTGGCAGACTTGTATTAAAGAAATAAGCATTTTTTTTATTGTTTTGTAGGGAATTCAAGTGTGGAACAACGCTAAAGAGTGCTTCAGTAAGATGTGAAGGTTTCAACCACAACAACCAGAACACCAGGAGGCCTTGGAGATGTCAATCCAGAAAAGCACACACTCCTAGAGACTGACCTTGGGGACTAAAGTCTTCCTCTCAATCCTAAACATTTGTCAGCCTCTTGCACCAGATGCTCTGGTGTAGATGGGTATCAATTACACTAGTTTAAGAATCCAAATAATGAATGAACGGGGTGCTGTTTTATTTATTTCCATGCTCACGAGCCAGATTTTAGACCTGGTTACTTTTGTTACTGCACTAATTTGACCTACACAAGAGTTTGTGAAGGTGAGAGGCAATTCTTAACACTTCAGACAGAAACAAATGAACGACTTAATTAGTGTTGATTAATCTTTAAAAACTATGGAATCACTTCTTTAGAATTTGTTAATGTCTTTTCCTTTATGCTTTTTGCTGCCAAAATGTGTTAAAATCATTCCTTTTTTTTTATTATTTTTTATTAACTTTTTACTACTTCAGTTCGCCATAAAACACAAAAGCACAGATTAAAACTGTCGAGGCAAAATAAGAGGGTGGGTTTTCTTAGTCAATCCAGCAGTTCCATTTTTATCGTACCCCACACCCCTCTTCGTAATGGTGGTCTCGCACATCTGGAACGTGTCCAGTTTCTGTGGAACATGCAAAATGATCTTTATCAGCTGGCGCAGAGGACACCAAAAGTCAAATTTCCTATGAAAGTAACTTGTCTTATTCACATGCAAACTAAATTTGCCCTGACGCCCACACAGCAAACAAAGTGGCATAAATTCATCCTAACGTGCTGGTCTGTCATTTCTGCACGTTCAGCCATAAAAACATAAGCTGTTTATGGCCACCGATCCCCTCCCTTTTAATGGTTCAGTTCATCTGAAAAATATTAATATGCTGTTTATGCCGTATTCGAGACTTAACTCTGCATATTTTCTTTGTTGCTGCAGTTTCCACTATGAATGCCATATTTGTCATCTGTTATGATGAACGGGTGGGTCAGTGTTTTGATATACATCTGGCTGAAGGAATACGACGGTCACAGGAAAGGCAGGATAGAATCATTTCCTGCATCTGTAACTCAGCCTGACCCCTGGTCATCCAGATCTTTTCTTTTTTGGTTTATAGTGGGGCAGAGATCATACTTTTGTATATATACTGTTAAAATCATTGTGTGACACTAATGGTAATGATAAATAAAATGAAATAAAATTTGGCTTGTGTTTTCATGTTGTCAGGGTCACATTAAATGTCTACTTTAAATTGGGTGTTTTCCTCTTTTTGATAGTCTAAGGACTCTGCAGAGATAATTTGGATTTTGTATTTCAAGTTTGAGGCCTAATGAAAGAAAACTGTATGAGACGTATATCCGGGAATTAACCAAATTTATTTAAATGTTTAATCAAGTTTAAATCTGTGAAGTATTTTAACACTGAAAAAGAATACACTATGTAACATGAGCTTTGTAAAAAGGGTGCATTTCAGGGAACTGATGAATTGTAGTTATCTACAGCCTCTCAGCCATTTTCTCAGGAAGAGTCTCCATTTGTTGTTGGGTTGTAATGCTTCCCTCTAGTGGTGTGTTATACTTATGCACAATTTTATAACCAAAGCCTTTAATGTAACAAACAGTCAAATATTTTGTTTAAATTTGAACTTGTTTGAAGGTTGTTTTTTTTTCTTCAAAAGTTTTCAAAGGTGTGTGCACACTTTTGTCCAATTGCTATTTTTTCTATAACAAATTGAGCCAAAGTCAGAAAATAATGCTTTTTTATGTGCCATCATTTACATGCCACTATTTGAGCTGTTTTTAGGGCAGTGGTACGAAATGAATCGCCCCTAATTATTCAAAGACTATAATTATGTCGCTGGTTTAATCAACAGTGGTTGTTTTTTTTAAAGAGAAACTTAAGTGCTTATATTAAATTAAACCATTTTTTAAACAATAAAAAACTATTTTGCAAGGAATTATTTAGTTTTTGTGTATATAGTATTTAATTGATTTAAATAAATGTATTTATGAATTTAATTATTATTAGGGGTTCGAGCGTGTAGAGCTGAAACCTTATTGTAATTGTTAGGATTCATTATTATTATTATAATTCCCTAGAACTGATCATGCACCGTTTTCCCGCAAAATTAAGCTATAGCCGAAACCTACTTTTGTGAACTAGTCCGAGGTTTTTCGCCCGATCGGAACCGACCCACTGCAGAAATATTCTTTGGACATTCAATATCAATAATTATTTTTAAAAAAGTTGAAATTTTTATTTTGGCACGAAACAGTATGCCAATTAGCATCTATGCTAACGTTAGCCAAATGTTATTTGTAGGGACTGGAAAAAAATTGCGTAAATAAGATAGAAAAAACATATTTTCATCTATAACTAGGCAACCGTTGGTCTGATCGGCTTCAAAATTGATACGCTGTATCTTGGTCCAAACTGGCACAAGTCTCTATGAGGACATTGGCATATCTTAAAAAACATGGCCGCCATCGGCCAATGAAGTTTAAGCACTTATTAGACAACGTTAACGGAGTTTGTGCTAGTTGGTGTTGGCTAGTTTTTTGGCTCTGTAATCACGTGGTGGCTCAATCTGGGTCAAACCACTGCAGTAATAAACTCTATAGATCAATAATTATCAAAAAAAAGTAAAAAAATGTTTTGTTGTTGTTGAATTTTGTCCTTTGGTTAGCTCATTTAAAAATGGGACGTGGCCGCAGGAACCCAAAGGCCCATAAAACGTAAACTGAAACTCAAAACTTCACGAAACTTGGTGAAAACACGTGTCACACTACTCTTAACAAATATCCAAAGTTTCATGGAGATCAGTCCATAGGTAGCGCTATAACAGCTAAAAATGCATCAAAAACTACTACTTTTACTATCTCGATCAAGCTAATACAGAACAATTATCTGCACTCTCTAGATTAATAATTATCAAAAAAATATATACAATTTTTACTTTGGTTAGCTATGGCCATTTAAAAAAGGCCACAAATACTCAAAAGCCTATAAAACCTAAACAAAAACTCAAAACTTTATGAAAATTGGTTAAAACATGTGACAGATGAGTCTTAGCAAGCATGCAACGTTTCATAGAGCTCAGATTGTAGTTAGCACTATAACCATCAAAACAGACAATATCAAAAACACAAAGTCCTCAAAAACACAATATATCCAGAATAAATGACCTCATATATTCACTTATACACTATATCTTCATATAATATCATAGATCTCCTCGTTTGCTTCTGGGATTATTGATGTCACTAATGAAGACCACTAATTCATGTTCGCTCATGGAGACATTATAAATTCTGTATTATAACATTTAAAATCACATTTCATTAATGTTTACCATTTTGCTGTTACACTTTTTAACAATTTTACCAGATAATCATTACAGTGAAACATGAAAATACCATATAAACTCTTTAAAAGAGAAGACATGCTATAAATGTCACCTATCATTTATTTCAAATATCTAACATTACAACACAATGTGTGTGAATGTATGCCCGTGTATGTGTGTTGGTGTGTTTGTATCAATATAATAGTTGAACCATTTCATTTCTGCGTGTGTGTGTCTATGTTTGTATTAATATAACAGTTTAACCATTTAATTTCTGTGTATGTGTGTGTCTGTGAGCCTACTGTCAATTTTCGATGTGCTTCAGTGTCAGCCACACAGGTTGCCTTACACAACCTCAAAGGCCTTAAAAAATGCTCGAACCCTGCAGCTGCTTACAGCTATATTTGTATTATTTACATCAATAATTTTAAGTTATCCCCTCACCCAGACGTTTATTTTAGGGCTTGTACCCTTTGAGGTTGAAATGTAAAAACATTAAAATATTATCTTAAAATTACTTTTGCCAAGTCATTAAATTTAATGTAACGTTACAGTCTGAACAGACTAAAATGCGCGTCTAGATAGGCCTGAAATAAAATACCATTTAAATATAACAGTTGAAATGTATTTGAATAAAAAGTATTTATTGTTTTTTTAGTCTGCACAATTTTATTTTTTATATATTTAGAGTTAACTTAGTAATTGCGACTGAGAGAATGCTTAGTAAATCTGATTATGAATGCACCAATTATTATAACATCTCACATAATTCTCTCTATTTTTTTTTTTAGCTTATTATATTGCTTACGCACATTTCTAACAGTCAGCAAACACGTCCTGTCACAGACGCTCATTACAGCGGGTCCGTTGCGATCCCACAATGCACCGCTGCGCAGCTGCAGATGGAATGTAGCTCGCTAGCCTCTCGTGCTAGCCGCAGCATCGCAGTAAAGTTTGACAAACACGTCATGAGCGGCTCGAACCCGCCGCCAGCGCTGCTCTGACGCCACATGCGGTATGTATACTCTTCATCTGCGAGTCTTTTCGTTACAATCAGCCGTGAAAATGCTTGCAGTCCGGCCTCTATGTGCGTGGTGAAACGGCAGCATAGAGATGGAGTTCAGGCCGATTTTAAACTACACTGATACATTAAAATACATTGAAGTCATTATTAAAACACAGTAGGTTCAGTAACCTCACGTCAAATGAAATGCGCAGCTGTATCTCTGACAGTGGCAACAGGCAAAGGCAGCCAGTCTTGTGCTTGAGTGGCAACACAGTCGTGTACTTTCAGTTTTTTTTTTCTTCTCGAGTTTAAGCATATCAGCGTTAAGTTTGTATAACGTTGCAAACGCTTCCCTCTGGCCGTTTTACTTCTTAAGCATGCGTTGATTCTTTAAACATGTTTAATGTAACGTTAGGTTGATGATTGAAATGTCATAACTTGACTTCTACTTGATGTCTTTGCGTGTGCAATTCTTATGTTTTTCGTCTGCTTCATTTATATCTGTAGAAATGGTTTGAAAAACAATATTGCGAAAATGCTATAAAAATGAGATCGATATAAAAGTCTCATCCGACAAAACTGCAGGATGCCAACCAGCTCATACTGCTTTAGTAGAATAAGAGAATAATTATGTGAAGGTCATCCTGGGTTAGTAAGTAATCCCAATCAGTTAATATAGAGGCCAATGACATTTATTATTGTGAAGTAAAGTCATTTATTTTATACAATACAGATAGTTTCTGAGCAGCTTCACAGTATTAAACAGGAAAATAACATTTGCAGTGTTATAAAGTTGATCAAATGTGAAATATTCATAAGAAAAAATGCCATTATTCATCTCGGTCCTGTTCAGTAATAAAGTCAGTGTTGCAAAGTTCACCATTTATTGTGAAACTGCTTAAATTTCAGCTATAAAATAGCTTTACAGCTGACAGTAGGTTTTATTCAATAGTGTCATATTTAACAAAAAGAGTTTCAGAATATAAATAAATAATAAGTCTTATTAAACCAGTGAGAAATTATAAATCGCAGTCCTTTATAATGAGATGAATGAAGCATGAATCTGATATAAAAAGGCATTTTTATTGGTCCTTATTAAGTCAGTTTATACTCCAGGAACATATTGACGATGACTGTTCAATACGTGACGAGTCAGATGGAGTTTAATGCCACTTTCGTCTGCCTAGGTGATAAAAATGATTTTGGCTAGACCAGGGTTTCTCAAATCTTACCTTGGAGGTCCGATGCACTGCCGAGTTTAGCTCGAACCCTAATCAAACACATGTTAATCAGTGTTTTACAGATCATTAGAAAACCACAGGTAAGTGAGTTTTATCAGAGTCGGTGCTAAACTCTGCAGTGCATTGGACCTCCAGGGTAAGATTTGAGGAACCCTGGACTGGAAATAATTTTTTATGTTTTTCAAAATATCAGATTTCCATCTATTTGCCCTAACATTATACCAAAATCAAAAGGGTTGTGAGGTTTGTTGCCCTTTTAAACTCAAGCTTGATGTTTCTCTCAGCCAGGTTGACGGAGAGGAAGTGCTGTGAACGCAACTGCTGATAGGAATCCTTATGTTGGTCCTGTCTCTTCCTGTAGCTTCAGCTCAACTGCTTAGCGTTCAGCGATGAACATTGATGACAAACTGGAGGGGATGCTTATAAAATGTAGCCCTGTGGGGCTTCACCACTCATCCAGAGCTCTGGGACCCTCAAGGGTGGATGGAAGAGGAAGAAGGGGCAGTTTGGATATGACACTTGGGGAACGGAGCTTGGCTAATCATCCCCTTTTGGCAGAGGACGATGACGACGATGATGAAGATGATGACGAAGACCTGGCAGGTGGAGGCTTGACCTCGCATGATCTGATATCCCAGGATGACCTGATGGTTCATGAGGAGACGGTGAAAAATGACGGACAGGATGAAGCAGCTTTCCCACAGCGAATCTCCCATAAACTGCACTATACACTCAATATGCCAGTAAGTGTCCTGTTGTTCGGGCTGATTAACAGCCAATTACTGCAGTGCTTTAACACTATTTTTTTTTCAGTTCCAACAGCCTTGTCAGCGAACCACACAAACACACACACATATTATCATTATCATATTATTATATTATCATCATAAAAAAAATAAGTGTGAAAATATATCATTATAGAAGTATGTATATAATAACTGTGCTGTAAATGAGACGTTTAGTACATTTTTGTTGTTCTTGTTGTTACTTTTGCTAGGTAAATATAAAGCAGGAGATGAAAGTGCCAGACTCATTGATTCTGAATAAAAAGGAGAAGAAACCAGGGAGGGACCCATCTGACTGTCACAAAAAGAAGAAGAGAAAGCAGCGCTCGCCTGCGAAGGTTTACTATAATTCATCAGAGATGCTACTGATAAAATATTCTAAAATACCAGTTCTCTACGTAAGAGAGACGGGGCAAAACAGCTGTAGTAAAATAATTGCAATTTGAAAGTGTCCTGAAATAGCTTGTTTTGTCTGGTCGCTTTATGTTATTTATTTCATGACTTCTTGGCTAATGAAGTGTAGAAATGCTATTAAACTAAAAACGGCGATGCACATTTGTGAGTAAGCTGAACTGACATTCATCATCCTTTTATGGTATTGGTTAGTCAAGGACATAAAATATTATGACCACAGTTATGGTGCTCTGAAGAAGCACAGGCATGAAAGTTAAGGTAGTTTTGAACTATATTTCCTCCGTCTTGTTAGATTCTCACTATTAATGAAGACGGCTCCCTTGGGCACCAGAACCCAAAGTCTCATGTCTGTGAGCACTGCAATGCTGCTTTTCGGACAAACTACCATTTACAAAGACATGTCTTCATTCACACAGGTAAGTTGTGTAATGCTGTTTTGGAAATTATTGTCATAAAAGAGCGAAATGTGTATTTTGATATATTTTTTTGCAGGTGAAAAGCCTTTTCAGTGCAATCAGTGCGACATGCGCTTTATTCAGAAGTACCTGCTTCAGAGACATGAGAAGATCCACACAGGTGAGCAGAAAGGAATTAAAACCATTATACCAGTGGAAAAAAGAAGTGAATTTTTTGTGGTACATCTTTATACTTTAAGAAAGCAAGTGTAGGGTCAAAGCCTAGTTTTTTTTCCATCGAGTCTTGGCATGGAAAAAGTAGGCCTACTTCATGTGCCTAAATTGTTCTTTATATCAATCGTAATTGTATGTCTCCCCTTTAGGAGAAAAACCTTTTCGCTGTGATGAGTGTGGAATGAAATTTATTCAGAAATACCACATGGAAAGACACAAGAGGACACACAGCGGGGAAAAGCCTTACCAGTGTGACTATTGCCATCAGGTATGTGCAGTTCAACGCAAATCTGATTCGATTTTGAGCAATTAAAATGTTAGCCTGAAACATGATGATGTCTATTTTTCCCAACAGTTTTTCTCCAGAACTGACAGAGTACTAAAGCACAGACGAATGTGCCATGAGAATAAGGACAGGAAGGTGCAGAAAGCGGTGGCCAAAGATGGCCCTCTTCGCACCTCAGAGAGCTTGGGTTTCTCTTTTCCTGCCAAGGAATTCACACTTCCCAAGAAGAAACGTCAGAAGACTGATAAAAGTCGGGTTGCCCTTACAGGTCCAACTGTTGACAAAGTGGTCGAAGCTGGTAACGATGAGAAGACGGAAGACCAACTGGCCAAAAGTGAGTGTCTTCCTCTTTACTCTGTAGACACCAAGGTCAAGGACGAGTATGTTGTGGCAGATTATTCCGTTGAGCTCCCTGATTCCCCGCCTGGCAACAGGCATCTTGCAGGGGAGGAGTCTAATGATGAAATCATCAGTCCTCCAAAACTAGTGCTGAAGAAAATCGCCAGCAGAAGAGGTTTGAAACAGCAAGCCCTAGAACAGCCACAGAGCCTCTCACCCTTGTCCTCCTTCGAAGAGAGCAAAGTTACAAGATACACGTTTGAAATTGTGGACAACAAAGGCCTGCTGGATGTCGAGACCAATTCTGACATGGAGTCTGTTGACGCCCTACAAGGAGGACAAACGAAACCAACTGGGAGCAGCACAAATTACGACGACGCCATGCAGTTTCTCAAGAAGAAGCGATATCTTCAGGCGGCAAACACTAGTCGAGACTATGCGCTCAACGTGAGCAGCATTGTGTCACAGCCTTCTGTCACTCAGGGAGCTGTAGCGAGCGTCATCGATGAGACCGTTCCCGCCACGATCCTCTCTGAGACTCAGACGCTGAACGTGGAGATCAAGTCCAGTAATGAAAAGAATGTCCTTCCAGATGAGGTCCTACAGACGCTTCTCGATCACTACTCCAATAAGGCCAACGGGCAAGCAGAGATTTCCTTCAGTGTGGCGGACACCGAGGTCACATCCAGCATCTCTATCAACTCCTCCGATGAGAGCAGTCCCACCGAGACTTTGGGAACCAGCTCACAAGCACCCCCGGCCGAGAAGGCCAGCCTTCTGCAGGAGTACTCCAAGTTTCTCCAGCAAGCGCTGGAAAGGACCAGTCAGAACGACACCTACCTGAACAACCAGAGTCTTACGTTTGTAAATGACAGCGCCAGTCTCGCTGGCCAGCCTTTGTTTTCCACAGAGAAGCAGTTCACCTCCCCATCCCGGTTCAGACCGAGCATGAACTCGCCACTGAGATCCACCTTGGAGAAGCCTAACTTTAGCCTTTTAGTAGATTCCCAACACTCCTTCTCCTTTTCAGGTGACGAGACAAACCCTTCCTCCGTTTCGCCAACCGAGGACTTCCTCGACCAAGTGACCTCTCCCAAAAAAACAGACGCGCAAAGCATTAGTCAAACATTTCAGATTGCTACTTTTGACCAGAACTTCCGATCTCAATTCCCAAGCTCACGATCTGGAATATCCTCACAGTTTAGCATTGCCAGTGGACAAGTTAGCCTGAGAGGTCATGGAGGAACGGACTTCCCAGAGTTCTCTCTTGTTAGTGAAACAAGAACTCAACTAACTTCATCTCCAGATGCTACAAGCAGCCAAACCTTTGGCTAAACAGGAGCTTTTAACAATTCAAAGCATTTTAAAGGCACTTTATAGTTCTGTCAGTGAAGACAATGTGATCTCTGTGCAAATACTTATGATTTTCCATCTTTAAACAATCACGCATGTGCGAGAATCAAATGGAGCAGAGTGATGCATGCATTAGATTTTATTATCAGACTGTGGGATACTTGCATTATGTGTCCTTGCATTATTTGTGGATTACACATGTATTGCTTGGGACAAATACACAATGGCTTGCCAAATGAGCTAGCCTGTGTATTCTAAAATTAAGAATTCAAGCTACTACAACAATGCTGTTGTAGTAGTTAGGGTTGGGCGATGTCGACCAATTTGGCATCGTACGATGTCTAATGTAAAACATCGCGATGGACGATAGCATCGTTGTCGTAGGCTGCGGTTGTTGTGGGGGGGCTAAAGAACCAAGCCCCGCCTCACGACTGGCAAAAATGACAAAAACCGTGTTCGTGCGAGCAGGTGAGAGAAGATCGAGCGCAGGGTTTGAAATGAGCTCGCGGGCCCCGTTTCTTCGCATGTACATCTGTTTTCCTCTCGCGGAAATCATTTACTGCACTTGCCAGCATCAGTGGTGCGCTCGCTTATTAATGGCATAGATTTGCCGCCATAG
Source organism: Enteromius paludinosus (assembly GCA_032361165.1). Classification (NCBI taxonomy): domain Eukaryota; kingdom Metazoa; phylum Chordata; class Actinopteri; order Cypriniformes; family Cyprinidae; genus Enteromius; species Enteromius paludinosus. The sequence goes on from JAUMHQ010000063.1 coordinate 15,225,973, forward strand.
GTTAAGCGTGTTTTTCGTGAGCTGGTTGCTGTTGCGGCGGCGGGGCGGAGGATCGTGATGCCAGCTCAGCATCGTGATGTCTATTGGCCATCGGCGATGGGTGATGGCATCGTCTATCGACCCAACCCTAGTAGTAGTCTAAATTATAGGGTCAACGTAGCTTCCCCGAGAGAAAACTATACAAAGATCAATTCTTGTTAGCATTTGGTTCTTTTGCTGGAACATCAGGCTGGACTGAGCTAATAATGTAGAAACTACTCTAGCATTACAATCAGTTTTTGTATTTAATTAGTTTTGTAACATGTTGTCTGGAGAGGTACTGAAAGGACCTTACTTTAATACCCTAGACCTGAGTAAGGCACTTTGTGATTGATGTACTGCAAGTCACTTTTGTTTAAAAAATGAGTAACATTTTTCTCGCCCATGTCATTGTAAGCTAATTTGTGTATTTAATCTTTTTGTGCATTTAATTACTTGTTGGAATGATTTTAAATATATATGTATATGTATATGTATATGTGTGTATATATATATATATATATATACTTGCATTCTCTGCTCTCTTAAAGAATCTCTCCCAGACACAATTTGTTTAGAGCAATCTGCAGGCATTGTCATACTGAATTTGTATGGACCTAGCCCATAATTTTATATAATGAGATTATGTAATCATTAAATATTTTTGCACATTTCTCCTGAGGTTATTGGATCAAAAAAGCGGATATTCTCATGCTCCTCCTTGGGGAATCCGTACATTTTCATTAGAGACTGTCTTGCCAATCAGATATAGGTGCACAAGGGGAGTAAGGCATCTGTAAAGGGTTTGTTTTCACATATCCCATATTTGGGGATGCCGTTTTAGCAGTTGTCCAGGGCAACAGCACTGACCGGTATTCACTTCTTCATTTGTCATCATTGTGCCTGACTGAGTGGTTCGTTTGACTTACAATAGTCAAAATACAATACTTTGTATTGTTAAAAAGTGAGTCGGTTTCTTTAAGCTGATTTAATTTGTTCACAGTCTGGTTTCTTGAGTTTCCAGATGTACTCAAGATCTGATAAACCTTACTCTTTAAAAAGCACTTTCAGCTTGTGGGCAGTTTTATTTTTTGTAAAGCACTTTTCAATCGCTTTTCACTTTCCGTCTGCGTAATGCACACATTCAAAAATTGGATATCATCTACATCAGTGTTGAGTGAAATCAAGAAAGGTGATTTAAGAATGTATGGTCTGAGATTTTTTTTTTTTTTTTTTTTTCTTTGTCTCAAAAACACCCCATCCATTAGCATATGTCTTTGTATCGGATTCACTTGCTGTTACTTATTGGATTAATATAGAACAAAAAATAAAGTGTAATGTTTGGTAAAGTTGAACTAATATGTATATGTACACATTTGTTAATTGCACATCTCTTGTTGTTAGCTTAATAACTAATCATGTAAATGATAAGCTTTGTTTCTTTTCTCTCAGATTGTTTAGAGAAATTTCCCTGCTTGCCCCAAAACTGTATTTTGATTAATCTTAGCTTTATGATTTATATCCATAGTATCATGCCAAACTGTACACTCATTTCTTTGTAAATCATTTTTAATAACATTATGTAAATTGTTTAATGGTTTTTAGAAACAATTTACACGCAAATTCGCTCTGCTTATGTTTTATGAATAAGGCCCATTAAGAGCTGTTTTTTTTTTTTTTACGGAGTGTCAAAGACATTATTTTTTTTTTATTTTTATTTTTTTTTTTATTATGGTCTATTATTATGTGTGCCTAAACATTCCTTTACTGTCCCTTTTATTTTTACATGCTGTAAATAGGTTGTATATTTTAAGTTGTGCATTTTGCTGTGCACGATTGTTGGAGTGTAGAGAGAGTGCAAAATTATTTAATATTTGCTGCCTTTTCGGTTTGTTCATTCCTACAGTCTCGGAAGACTTTTAGCACAACTTTTGTGACAAAATCATGTCTGTGGTTTTTGTTGTAAAATTACAAATGTACTGTCCTCTTAAGAATTGCCTCTGAATGCAATTTTAATAGTTACAATTTGATTAAACATTGAATGGATCTCATACACTCTCAGAGGATGAATTTTTAGGAAGCTATTTATCGTTTCAATATCATGTGATCTCTGCATTATAAATATTTAATCAATAATTACTGCTACAGATGCTCCAGAAATTGATGAAAGTGGAATGATAATTTGAGGGAAGACCTTACTGTATTGTTTTTGCTTTATTTCCTTTTAGTAAATTGTGTATTTTTTTTTTCCTTTTTTTTTTTGGAAGCTCAGTTGTTGGTAAAAGGTTATATCCATTTAGTCACCTGACTTGTCCTCCTTTATTGATTGGGTATTTTGAGCATCAAAGTTTTATCTGGTGTTACTAATAGTGGATAATTATTTTCTTTCAAGCTTAATTTGCTTGAAAAACTGAATGGTTTTATTTAGTAAGAAAGCTCTTCTGAATAGTTTTAGACATTTTTATTGGGGAGTGCATGTCCTCTGACTGTCTTTGTACACTGGTTATATTTTTATATGTATCCATTTTATTGTAGCCGAATTATTTCCATAGAACATACTTTAATGCAATACTTTGTCTAAGACATGGGGAAAAAGTTCTGATTGGATGTTTTTGATTGCGTGCCTCTTGTTGTGTAATATTAAATTTCCAAATACATCTAGTTGTTGAGTGCTTTTTCCATGTGTCATAATCACTCTTTACAGGAATGGATGGCCTCTACCTTCTTACTTCTTATAAAAAACAAATATTTGGTTATTTTTAACAAAAATCAAGAAATATTGTTTTTCAAGTAAATGAAGCTTGACTTTATGATCATTAATATATATTTTCGTTGTGATTGCATCTATATTTTACATACTTAAACATATTTCTCCCAATTCTCTTTAAATGCGAAAACTTCACTCATGTCAAAAAATATCATGTAAATTATTGAGTAGTATTTTTATGGTTTAATTAAATACTTAATACATTAACCCCCAGTTTCACAGACAAGGCTTGAGCTAGTCCCAGAATAAATTACATGTTTGAGCTGTCTCAGATGAAAATATCTTGCTCTTACATATCTTAAAACATGTCAGTGTCATTGTTCTGTGTTAAGATG
>JAUMHQ010000063.1:15238319-15257800 GCA_032361165.1 Enteromius paludinosus
CTGTATCTAAAGTGCTAGAAAAGAGAGAGTGTATGGTTTCTGTTGCATCATCAAGTTTTTCTGCGCTATTAGACGTGATAATAAATTTTGATAAAGTAGGAAGATTACTTACAAAGCAGTCTTTTGTTACTATTATTAAATCTTTTTCCTTAATCCTCGTCTAGTAAATCTTGAGCCGCTGAAAAAGTTGTTGTGCCTTTAAATATTTTGGACAATAAGTTGGCCTTAGAGTTGAGAACCATGGTTGTAAAAAAATGTTTTATGTTAGCTTAATTTTTTGCATTATTTACTAAAAACATCCCTCAGTTGTATCTTCATAGTAAATATGTATAAATGAGATATGACAGCTGATGCAAAGTGAATGAAGTGTATACTGTTCCTCACACACATCTTGTAAGTCATGTAATATAGCCAATGAATCATATGGACTAGTTCATCCAAAAATTAAAATTCTGTCATTAATTTCTCACCCTCAGGTCATTCCATGAGACCTTCCTTCATCTTTGAAACACAGACAAGATGAAATCGTAGAGCTTTCCGATCCTTTGTAGCTTCATAAAATTAGGTTGAACCTCTGATGTCACACTGTTTTTAACAATGTCCTTACTACCTTAGTGGGTTTTGGACATGTCTATGCCGGGTCAGAAAGCTCTTAATGACGTAACTTAATTTTTGGGTGAGCTTTTTTGAGCTTGGCAGTAGAAATCTGGTTTGATGTGGAAAGCAGTGACATTCTTCCAATCATTTACTTTTGAGTTACGTAAAAAAAAAAAAAAAAAGAAGAACATCAAACTGGTTTGAAATGACATGAGGGTGAGTAAATGCAACTAACCTATTAAAAAAAATCTACCTTACTTTATGTAGTGTTGTTTGTACACAAGTACAAAACCACCAGAAATATACAGTGTCAGTGCTATTTAAATTTGAATAACTGCCACCCTGAGTGAAAATCCCACTTGTGTGACGGTTCAGCACAACGGTGATATCTCTCAGTCCTGTTACGTAAATGTTCTGCGGCGCCTGTTCTTGGATTGTTTTGTTTGCCTGTGAACACACCCAGAGCTTAGTCCAGCATTCCCTCCATCATGTCCAAGGCGCAGAACTATTGAACTTGGCATGTATCCCCCCAAAAAAAGGCAGGCAATTGGTTTGCACGCATCTTGGCGGGGCGTCTGTCCCCCCGGGTTGTTACATAAAGGGCGGACATGCGGACAGTCCAAACCTGTCATATTTCAAAGCAGACGTCTGTTCCACAGCACCCCAGGGAACCCCTCCCTTCGATTTCAGGGTGAAAGGGGTTATTGCATCTGTGTGCGATAGATCAATATACTATGTCATGGGTGCTGGTTTGTGGTCTCGCACAGGAGGATATTTTCTTGTAAATGTCGTCACCAGCCTGTGTTTTTAAGCAGAGAGGTGGAAACTCGAATTCTGCTTCAGGATGGTTTCTGAAGTTTGTTTTAATATACTGATCTGTCTAAATATAACATTTTTCAAAAAAGACCAAAATATTTCCTTTTGCTTTTCGTAACACGGAGTAATTTACAGGAAAACTTTGTGTTTAATGTTTGTGTCATATATACTCAGTGGAGATGAATCTGATTCTTATCATCGTGTCTGTGCAGACTTCTTCCACAAAGCACTCACTGAATGTTGTAATAAACAGTCTTTCCTAACATTGTATTGTGCTGAATATGTTTATTACAGAGCATGGATTCGTTGGTTATACAGAGGATCTGCTGCGTAAGAACACGCTGCCAGACTACACGGCTGGCGAGACTTTCTTTACCGTGTTTGGGGTTTTCTTTCCTGCGGCGACAGGTGAGTTTACACACATAAACAAAAAAAGGCTAAACTATGATATAATAGCTATTGATTTAATGACACTGTGCTGATATGAGGATTTATTTTTTGGGATTCAGACATTGAATTCAGGCATGAATTTAATTTTACATTTAACAATTTTAAGATTTTAAATAAGGTTTCACCCCTTATATGATAATCATCTTGTGAGGCACCTCCTTTATAAAATACAAAGGCAGCTATTTTTTAATTAATAAAAAATATTATTATGTATTAAAATATTATTACAGATAGCAAACTTAAACATTTCTTTCTAAATTTACATAACTGTCTTAATTAATGTTGTCCTAAAACAAACTGCTTAAATAATTCTAGAAAAACGTAATCTTACTGTTAAAATCTATATAATATTTATGCTGTATATATTGTAGAAATATTATAAAAAAATTTTTTTTAAATTTTAGGATTACAATTGTTTAGCAATCACATATTTTGTAAATCTGTAAAGTACATGTTGTCTCAGCAGGTTTGAATTTAGTCTGCATTATGACCTCAACCCACATTTCATAATGCTTTTGACTATTTTCACTATATAAATTAAAAACAGACAATATAAATAAAAAACGGAGATAAATAATTGCCTACAAAATGTGAGAAACCCATCTACCTCCTGTAAAGACTTGAACAATTAATTTGAGCAACACAAGGCCCTAATCAGTCGCAATCAAAGTTTCCTTTTCGCTCCTGTTAGAATACAGGAAGGTGTTTCAAGTGAGCTCTGATATGTACAGGTTTTGAATGGCCCCTTGTTTCCAGTCTTGTTTTCACAGTAACTCTGTGTGTGTGTGAGTATAGGTGTGATGGCGGGATTCAACATGAGCTCTGATCTCCAGAGGCCTGAACAAAACATCCCCGTGGGAACTCTCGCCGCAATCTGCACCTCGTATGTTTCTGTCCGCCGCAGAAATAATCTTTCATTCTTCCTTGGTTCATCTTTACCCTCTATTTGTGTTGACTGTACACATACTTTAGAGCAGTTGCCAAAAAATGAAGATATGAGAAGCAGAATTACGATACGCCTTAATGCCCTGAAAAAAAAGGGTATATGCCGTACCCTTTTTTGTGTGAGATGCACTGTATGTCTGGTAATGGTTGATAGGATTTTTTAAATGTAATGTTTTGAAAAGAAATCATCAGGGCTGTATTTAATTGATCATAGAAATACATTTTTATTTTAAGTAATATATTTTAAGTTCAATAATTTTTCTATAAATAGAATGAATGACTCCTGTTTAATGTTGAAATCCGCAGGTGGTTCCTGTATCTCGTCTTTGTGTTTTTACTGGGAGCCATTTGCACCAGAGATGCGCTGCGCTATGATTTCTTAATAGCGGAAAAGGTAATCTAATGTTATTACAGGCTTCAGAGGATGGCCATCTTCCATGGGTTTTTCCACTATTAAGACTCATATTGTCAACTGAAAGTGAGACTTGAGAACAGCACATTAACCGCAGATAAAACGTTACAGTTGCGTTTATTGTCATGCTAATGTCATTCCACTGGTCTGCAGGCATAACAGAGGCATTTGAGGTCAGTCTCAATGCTACAGCTGGTTAAGTGTTTGAATGACAGCAGAGCCCAGTTGCGCACTGACCTTGCACACACACTGACGTTTGATAGCCACACAGCTGCCAGTCAGCACATATTACATTGGGCTGCTGAACTAAGCTACATAGTTTATGAATGTGTAAGGCTGTAGCCTGGTTGTGGCTGACCCAGCTGTTTCTCAATGTGGGCTGTGGTGTTTTTGGGTTAACACTCTACATACAATGCATATTATATATTACATTGAATCTACATAAAATGTGCATTTTGTACATTTACTGTGATACAGAAGTTACATACACATAATCAACCTTACTTTATTATTTGTAATTGCCCGTTTTCCCATTATGGGTTCTTTCAGATTGCACATTGTTTCTTTGATTTACTTTCAACACATTATAAGCTTTTTTCAGTCTGGCCAAGCGGAACAGAGCTGGGTGGAGCCCTCTACATTCTCTTCCCCTCTGTGTTTGTTTTTTCCCAGGTCTCCTTGGTTGGTTTCCTGTTTTTGCTGGGCCTCTACATCTCTTCCCTGGCCTCCTGCATGGGCGGCCTGTACGGTGCACCCAGGATCCTCCAGTGTATCGCCCAGGAGAGAGTCATCCCCGCTCTCGGATTTCTTGGGAAAGGGGTGGGTGCTTATAAGGAGATTTTAATGTGGTTATATTGTGTCTTGTTTCATAAGAGGGGATGTGAGGCTGGTTAGGTTTTATGCTAAAATAAATAAAATGGTTAACTTTATAATATATAATAATATTTTTGGGATGTTATTAAATCAAAGTTACATCTATTCTGTGATTTTATAAACCATTTGGAAAACCAGGGACGTACTTATGAGTTCTCTCAGAGGTCAAAAAACTTAACAACTGACTTGGTGAAATTAAACATTTGTTTTTCATGCACTTTGTGCCACTTCAATGAATTGTCTACTTTTTCATGCTTAATGAGTAGCTCCATAGACGACAGGATGGGTTCCTAATTATAGTGTCCAAGAGTTCGGTCCAAAAAACGCGAAGGAATGAATTGTAACAATTGTGGCTTTCAAAAAGCACAGCACACCCTTTCCCTCGCCTGAGCTCTGTCTGACCCCTCTCTATGGGCTACAAGTTCGCCCGAGACATCTCGCCCTGAATCAAAGTCCCAGAACAAACGCAGGAAGCGCAGAAAAGACCAACCCTGGTGGATCTGGAGCTGTGCCAGCCAGTAGCAGTAGTGCCTCCATCCCAGAGATTTATGGGATCTGGGTAATGACCGGTCTGAGGTGACATGGGGGATGTCTTTTTTGGGATGTTTTAACTGGATGCTTATACTCGTTCATTACATAACCTGAAGAGCGTGAAAGAAACGAGGGTACAGGAGCCAAGCCCATAATGTGAACTTGCAAATGACTAATAAAAACCTTTTGAAGTAGACATTCCTATCTGATCCCATAATACACTGCAAGGAGCTCAGGAAAAAAACAGACAAGTGTTTACTATAAATATAATATTGAAAGTTGGCATGCTTCATTACAAGGTATTCATGTAGTGAGCAGACAGTAAGGCAGCTCACTAGATTTTGTCACAGCCATAGATTTACTCTTCTCTTATTTTTATATGTATTACAGCGGGGGCCCAATAAGACACCCGTGGCTGCCATCTGTTTGACCAGCTTGATCTCCATGGCCTTCATCTTCATCGGCCAGGTCAATGTACTGGCTCCCATCGTCACCATCAACTTCATGCTAACCTACAGCATAATTGATTATTGCTATTTCTGTGTGGTGAAAACCCATGAGCTGCAGGTCCAGCAAAGGACGACACTGATCAGGAGGTCAAGCTCTAGAAGATCGCTGGTGTCCAGCACTCATCCCCATTACGGCAGCAGAGGAGCCATCAGTGAACCTGTGAACGGCACACTGCTGGAGTTCACCAAAGACATGGACCAAATATTTTCATTGCCCAGCACGGACTTAGCTGATGAACAGAAAGTTTCTCTTCCTGCCTCCAAGACCCGGGGCAGGAAGTCAAAGATTCCAGCTAAAGAAACGCTGATGAACAGTTTCGGTTTGGACTTGAACAGCAATGGAGAATTAGATAAAGGAAAAGATGGGAGGGAACAAACTATTGGATTAGATGATGATACCAGCAGCCAGATAGGACTTATGGAGCCTGACCTTATGACAGAAGCCAAGAGGAAACAGTCTTTGCCTAATTCTGGCCCAGTTGAACTCAAACAGCTCCCAAGTGAACCGATAGACAGAAATGGTGTGCAGATCGCAACAAAACATTACATAACTCCTCAATATAGTAATCAAAGTTTGTATTTCACCTTGTATACCTTTCGTTGACAGGTACAGAAACAAGTATCGAAGAATCAGAAATAAGATCAATCCAGTTTTCGGACTATGCCAGATTTTGCAACCACTGGGTTTCATTAGTTGGTGTAAGTTTGGCAAAAATTATCCAGCTTGTAAGCACTTAGCTCACAATTTGAATGCTGTTTTTATCTTTTTTTAGGCATTGTGCTCTTTTATGATAATGTTCGTTATCCAGTGGATGTACGCCTTAATTAACATTACATTCGCCCTTATCCTCTTTCTCTACATTGGAACAACAAGCCCAGGTTTGCCAACAGGTAATTGCTGTTGTTTCTAACTTTGACTAAGACAATTTGAGAAATAACCCTAGTCCAGGGGTCATCAAACGTGATCCTGGAGGGCCTGTGTCCTGCAGAGTTTAGTTCTCACTTGCCTCAACACACCTGCCTGGAAGTTTCAAGTATACCTAGTTAGACCTTTAATTAGCAGCTTCAGGTGTGTTTGATTAGGGTTGGAGCTAAACTCTGCAGGGACACCAGGGCCGAACTTGGTGACCCCTGTCCTAGTTGCTCATCACTGAATATTGTATGATATCTGGAGGATTATTTTAACCATTTAAATTTAAAGTCAAATATAGAGTTTTATTATGCACATATCCATCATTATGGATCTTGTCAGGAAATCTAAAATGACATTCTCTGCCCACAGGTGCAGCAGCTCGCTTCAGTTTCTTCAGGTGGATCAAGACTACGCTGCAGAATTTGGGGTGGTAAGTTACATATTGTTCTGTAGGAGGACTTCACTTTTTCAGCACAAAGTCCGGTCCTTATTGCAGTATTGTGTGGCCAAGAAGCACCTACTTAGACAGGAAAAGGACCATTTTTATATGATGAATATGTTTATCAGAAACAAAAATAGATCCTATCAGAATTTCTGTCCAGCTAAAAGAAAAGTGCTGATTATTTTACAGACATTCTGTAGAACACCAATTTATATATTCAAAATATATTCAGAATTGTATTTTCTGTTATGTTCATCTAAATGAACTGAGCCTGAGAGTAAGTTATTGTCTTCATGCCTAATGGAAAATTATGCTATTATTTAGCTTGGCTTATTAGGAGAGTTCTTCAATTAAAACGGAAAAAGGAATGCACTTTTGTGGGTATGTGGCATTGCGGTTGTGTCCATTGTGGATGATTTAATTATTAGAACTATGAATATACACAACCAGACCTGACATTAACTTGCCTCTCCTTAGGCAAGAGGGGGCCCTTCAGGACCAGATTGTGGTGACACCCTCTTTGTCAGCTGTTGGCATGGAAACCACGCAGCTAACAGAGGAAAATGCAGACTTTGCCTTCCGTGACCGTTACCATCACTCCTCCTTTATCACCACCACAGACAAGATAGTCAACCCTCAGTCCAGCTGAGCATGTAACAACTGTGCCCTGCTAACCAGCTGGAAAGCTGAAAGAGTGGACACATGGGACTAAATCATCACTCATCACATAATATATATTTCATTTACTGCATTTGTCAGGTAGTACTCTGAGGACTGAGTTTTATTTCCTGGAAAATCTGAAGGAAACTAATAATGCTTGTCTGACAAATCGGGAACGTGCAATCAAAGTCATGCAATGTGAATTAATTTGCCATCAAAATACTTCTCTGGTGAAATGCTTGTATGAGGTTTAATATGCACCACAGGGATTTAATTTTCAGTTTAGAAGTACATCTCATCTTTTATTTTGATTGACCTTCCTGAGGTCACAACACTCAGAAGTATATAACTTTAACATGCCCCCTCCAACTTTCAGGCCAAGTTAATTCTTCAAAAATAACTTTTACCTTCCAGATTATGTATTTTTGATCACTGATATTAATGCAGAATTAATATAGGTTTGAGATGCTTCATATCTGTTTATGTGGCAGTCAAGTTGCAGCTTCTGCAGATCAGTTGCTCTAAACAGAAGAACTGTTGTCATCTGCTCACCTTTATGTTCATGCACCAAACTCATTAGATTTCTGTGTGTATATATATTTGCCCACTGGAACAAAAGTGGTTTAGCGTAAGAATCAAAAGCTGTTATTTTCATACTGTGATCTGTCAGTCCCAAACCGCGATTGTATGCATGCTTGGGATTTTGAGTCTTGGTCCAGTTGCTTTCTAAATTAAGTCTATCATGACCGTAAAGTGCAATTCACATCAATAATGAATAAACTGCTGTAATTACATTTCTAGTTTAGGTGCATGAAGTTTAGTTCTGTCTTGTGGTCATTCATTTTGCCAGTAAATGCCAGTGGTGGTTGTTTTTTTTTATAATTATCAAGTATCACTGGTGCCAATTGTGAATGCCTTTTAAAGGTTTCTCCAATGTCTTAGAAATGTCTAAAAATGTTAAGCAAGTGTTTTTGCGTAGTGTTAATGCAAACTGGGGTTTGATTTAGAAAATAAGAAAAGAAAGAATCCCACCTGTTGTGGCATCATTTGACTGTCCTACTCCCGAGTTGAGCACTCATTTGTGAACGCGCGTTCATCCAGAGGAATGGGGTGGAAACCGCTATCGACTGCCTGATGGGAGGAGTCATCCACGGCTCCGGTTTGTCACTCTCGCTGCATGAAATATAACCCTTCCAAGTCTTCATGTCCAACTTTAAAATCAACATATGGAATTTACTCATGGGAAACTGTTAAAGGGACTCGCTTTCCGATGGTGACCCGGACCACTCTGGCGTTTTATTTATTAGGAAGTCCGCCTGGTCGCCTTTATAATGGAAACGTGTGTCGAGAGACGCGCTTGCCGTGTGGTTTTCACGGTCTTTCTGCTTGTCCTAAATACTGTGATTTCCGAGACTTTCTCTCCAGACGCGGACACCGATAACCCGCTGAGTACCGAAACTTTTTTTACCCGAACAACTGGTGTAAAACAAGCCTCCTCCTGGCCGGGGAGAGAGGCCACCGCAACAGCTGTGGATCCATCGAGTGGTCTGGGGGAGATGACGGACATTCCCGCCAGTGTGTCCATCACTGGAGCTCGAGAGGGTAAGACTTCCACGCGCTGTGATGCTGGTTAGATGGACAGCACACTCGGTTCTGCTAGAGCTTAGTGTAAACTAGATCAAACTGAGAAGTTTATTTTGAGGTGTACAGAAATGTGATTTTTAAACTAAACTATTGCAGTTAGATTGCAAAGATTCCACCTCCACTCTTACATGATAAAACTTGAAATGTGTAAATTATTAAAGCCATTCAAATATTAAAATATATTCCTTCTAATAAATAGTAGTGTCTCAATTCATTATTAATATTATTGTTGTAGTAGTAGTGAAAAACTGTGTTTTTATCATGCAGCTGAAGTGCTGTCAAGTATGAAGTCTGTGAACTAATGAGATTATTTACACTCAGTTTCCTCCGTTTTTGGAAGAGCATCTCTTTTAATGGATGACCTTCTTGGCTCATGACCATCCTGGTTCATAAACTGTTCCAATTTCTTGAGCCAACGAGTTCTTTTCAATCTGCAGTTTATGCTAGTGATGTTTTTGTTTTATTTATGTGATTTCATTTGGAGAACTTCCACTCCGTGTCATTTGTCCTGTTGACATTTTGGCATCAAGTGTGCAATTAAATAAATACAATGAAAAGGCTCGGATATACTTTCTTTTTTTTTTTAATTTAGAGAATGTAGTATGTAATTTTATGTAAATGCATAAAAATGGGTGTTTTAAAAAAATATATTTTCTTAATATTATTTTGGCCACTAGCCGCTCTTTCTAGGTAAACATTTCAGAATTGGTCCTTAAAAAAAATCCACATGGATTTATAGCCTTGTATCTCATTTAATACATCAGAGGATTGTGGGATAAATTATGTGAATATTGTTCTAACTTTACTTTGACATGCATATCTGAGAAATGTGACGATACACCTGAGAAAGGTTAGTATAATTGTTGAGTTGAGAAATATGTATTTTGCTTTCCAAACCAAAAATCTTTTGCAGCTGTGATTGAGCACTGTCTTTTTGTATTTTGCGTCAGTATGCACTGGGTTAGGCACAAAAAATACTATATTTGGGTTCTATTTTATCTTACACATTATTGTCCAAATCATGTTAATCTAGTTTATGAAGTCAGTTTGTTCAGGCCTTTCTTCACCCCATCATTTAAGGCTGACTGTATATCCTTGAACGTATTGCAAGCTGAAAGATCTTCTGTTAAAAGATCCCTGTAATGCTAGCCCAAAGAGACATTTTCAGTGAGTGAGTCAATTTTTGGATAGTGACATGCACCAAAATCATATATCATGGCTTTCCACGCTAAAATCAACTTCACCAGATATTGTGCTCGTAACATTTATTTTACAATAGCTCATTTGGATTTGAATGAATTGCTACAAACCAGTTTAATTGTTGTTCTTATGATTTTATTTTATAGTCCTGTACAACAGAACCATGTTGCCGTTTCATTAAGAACTAAGACAAACTTAAGCACTAAGAAATAAAATAAACACATATATCTTACGGTGGCCTACTGATTAACATATAAAAGAAAAAAACACAGTGGTAATCTAAAAGTATTTTATTAACTCTTTAAAAAGCATGTTTGTTCATTTTTATAATATTTGAGTATCTAGGGATGGTTTGCTGACAATGAAGGTAATGATACTCATTATATTTAAACCACCCTGTTTGAACGGCCTGAATAATCAGAGCTCCTTTTGATGAAAGTTTTGCCTGTGTATGAACTCCATGCAGACAGTGACAACGCTGTAATATGGACTTTGCTAGGTCAGCTAAAGGAAGGAAACAGCAGGTCCCAATGGGTCAGATCCCCTCCATTTTTAGGGCCCAAGCTTTTGTTAGGTTAGACGAACTTGGCTGCCAATTGTTCTCCACCCAAAATCATTACATCCGCAGTCACTTCTGAAAACATCTCACATAGTTCATAAGGTTTCCCAAGGCTCACACCACACGAAGCGCACTCTAGTGGACATGTTTCTCAAATCTCCCCTTTCAGTACTATTTTCAGTTTACAATACATATATATTGTTCTTTATTTCCCCCAACCAGGGCATTCCGAAAAACCTTTAAGCATCTCTACAAACACAGCTGACTGGAGGATGACCTCGGATGATTCCACTGAGCATCTGCAGACTGACAAAGAGTTTACCCATAATGCCACTGCCCAGTGGGATGGTCCATCAGTGGCATCGCACAGCATCACCAGCCACCATCCCGTTACAGAGGCTCGAACAGTGCGAGAGGCTCCCGTGACGGATCTGAGAGATGTTGACATGACAGACTCCGTCTCTCACACTGATAGCACTTACATTTCCACAACCAACCGAGTCGGAGAACGCACTCTGCTTTCTGTGACCTCCAACAGCACCTCTGCGTACACTGAGGACTCCAACTCCTCGGATGCTGTCTCTCAAACCTTGAGCTGGGAAGTGAGAACATCAGGAGCCACCCAGGGCAAGGAGGAAACCGTAGAAGATGTTGTATCTACATTGTCTGAACAGACTGAACCCACTATTGAAGACCATAATGCTACCAATGCAACTCAAAGCCACTCTTTGGAGACCGAGCAGTCAACGTTGTCCCACGGCACTGAGCCACAGACGGGACAATCTAGTGCCACAGGACAGACCATTGAACAGGTGTCTGATAATGACAGTCAAAATTCAACACCCCCTTTTACAATGATCAACAGAGATGAAGGTGAAATGGATGCCACATCGATGAGTGGCGGGACGTCTTATACAGAAACGGGTGACTCTGTGTCATCTATCTCACCTTTTACCTCCGGTGGACACAATGCCACTAGCACATCCCAACAGAGCCGCGATTCCACAATGATTTATTCTCTCGATACTGATGCTTCTACTGAGTTTTCTACTGAATCTGTCAGCTCAACTGGCCGAGAGGAACTCGGAGGGTCTCCGACCCATACAGTGGAGGAGACAACCATTCAGCGCTTGACCACTGCACCGCCATTGCCTGAAGATGTAGCCACCACAATCCATGACTCATTTACGAAGTTCCTCTCTGGCAAACCACCCTTCGTCCCAAAGACTGATGATCGGACCAACACAGAAGTGGTGCCAACAACTGCCATGCCAGCAACTCATAGGCCACAGGTTACAGAGGAAGCCACTGAAGAGGCATCTACTGTTTATAGTTCTACCAGCACTTTCACTACCATGACTCCTCCCATCACCACCCATCAGATCCAACCGAGCACCACACCGCAAGCCCAAACTGAACACACTACCATTGTTACCACAGATATTGTTCAGGTGTTGCGGACGACACCCACCACAGCCCAGCATCCGCTTACCTCAACTACTGGTGGACCACAAGGACCCAGTACATCTGATTCTGCTGACGTCACCACCTTGCACTTAGAAACCAGCACTGCAACGCCAGGGAACACTACAGCACATGGCAGACGTGCAACAACACCTTACAGCAAGAGCACCTCGACCAAGACCACTGTGGTGGAAACCACCAGGAATCATACAGACAAGAGCACAACAGTGATGGGAATGACAACCACGCAGATGTCATTTAATTCAACAGCATTACCAGGTATGTTCGACT
Organism: Enteromius paludinosus; assembly: GCA_032361165.1. Classification (NCBI taxonomy): domain Eukaryota; kingdom Metazoa; phylum Chordata; class Actinopteri; order Cypriniformes; family Cyprinidae; genus Enteromius; species Enteromius paludinosus. The sequence goes on from JAUMHQ010000063.1 coordinate 15,250,626, forward strand.
TTTAGTATTTATACAGTGACTTGCGAATAGCATCATTAATGTTAAAGTTCACATTTATTTCAGTGTTTGCAGTTGTGAACGTTGTTAAGTCACCTGTTCATTTGATTTACTTCTGAACAACCAAGCCATCTCTTCCTTCTGTAGATCATGTGTGTGGGCCTCAAACTTGCGCAAATGGAGGCCACTGTATTAGATCAGCTAAGGGAAGTTACCACTGCCAGTGTCTGCCGGCATGGACAGGACCCTTCTGCACAGAACGTAAGAAGCCCACTTAAATATAGACTAACAACCAAACTAGACCATCTTTCATCTTGGATGTCGCAGTCACATGACTGAATGTTAAAAGTGCAGTGACAAACAGGAACAGGAATCGATTGCCACGGCTCCAATGTTGTAGTATTAAATTAAATGTTTCAACCTGCTAGTCACTGGATTAATTTTGTGTATTGTTTTCTATTTCTATGTCAATATTTTCATTTTTTAACATATTGTCCGTACATAATTAATCACGTATGTGTATAGAAATTAGGGTTTGTGAAAAAAAAGAACAATGATGGATTAGGCTGTGTGTTTTTCTGTAGATGTGGATGAGTGTGTGAATAGTCCGTGCCCCCAGGGTTCAGTTTGCGTCAACACAGGTGGCTCTTTCAGCTGTCAGTGTGCCCTGGGCTTTGACTTGGAGGATGGTCGCAGTTGTACGCAAGGTAGGTGGTCAGTTGTCCCCAATAAAACAATGTCCAGAGTGCATAAATATATTTTGGTGATTAATTGTGTGTTTGTTTTGGCTTTACCTTGCAGTGAAGACATTTTTGGGCACTTTCACTGTCAACTCCTCAATGCATCTCAGAAGTTCAGGTCCGCATGAGCTGCACAGAGAGATTTTACAGCTGGTATGCAACATTGTACTGTATCACGCATCCTGACTTCTCCACCTTGCAACTACAAAACCCACAGCTGTTCAGCTAATGCAGAAACCATTAGAGAAATAGAGAACGATATTGATTGCAGGTGAAAATGGGATGTCCTGAACATGGGCTCATTTTATACATTTGTGTGTTGGTTTTTCAGCTCAATGCCTCGCTCTCCATCTTTCATGGTTACCGCCGTTCCACTTTACATAAAAAGTAAGTTTCTACTTTCCATCTTTCAGAGTCCCAGCAGGAATAGGTTATACAAGGAACTAAAAATCAACTGTAGCGTGCAGCTACTGATTTGTTAACCCATTGGCAATATATTTTCTATACGTTTTGCTATAAAGTGTCAAACGATCCTTCAGATTATATTTCGGCAGCTACCAGTAGGCAGGGCTGTTTAATGCATGAATGAATGTGAAAATACAGAGTGAGATGTGTGCTAAACATGAAATAACTTGGTTTTAAGTGGTGTAACACAAAGCTGACTTAATACAAATTCAATATTTAAAATAAATTAAATTCATTAAAGGAGCCTAAATGGACTATCCAAAAATACAGTACTACGTTTTTCGAAATACAGCCTAGACTACTATTTAAAAGTTTGGTGGTCATTTTTTTTTTCTTATGCTCACCAAGGCTGAATTATTTGATCAGAAATACAGTAAAAATTATATTTTTATCAATATCAATTAAAATATGTTGTATTTAATCCACTTTAAAAAGTGTTTTTTATTCCTGCAATGGCAATGCCATCTTTCTGAAGTTACTCTTCAGTAAAGTAAATGGTAGTTATGCTTATGCAAATATTTTTGTGGACAATTTGACACTTTTTTAGGATTCTTTGACAAATAGAGAGAACATTTATTTGAAATAGGAGTCTTTTGAAACGTTTAAAATGCAATACATCCCTCCTGAATAAAAGTATTTGAAAAAAACAAAACCGTACATACAATAAATATCTATCTATTATCAATCTATAATTGATAAACCACTTAATTTTACAACCAGGAATTATAATACTATTATATCATTATCGGTAGAAATGTTCGTATCACTGACATTACCTGTTGCCACATAATTCATATTACTCAGTAATTCATATTATTTGCAAATGCATAATTTCTAACTTAAATTCAGGGCATGATTTTGAATGCATATTCCTTGTGCAGAAATGGAGGAGATGTGCAAATCTCAGCGGTGAGCATGTTTTCACTCTCCACCAATGCGACCAGCACGGATGTCTTCAACAGCATCCAGATGTCCCTGAGCAACTGCAGCCAGACGTACTCACACTGCACCATTAAGCTTCAGCACCATCTCTCCTATCACGGTACCATTCAGCGCTCGCTGTCTACATCATAGTCTTATCTCAAAGCCATCCCCTTCTGTTCTTATCCTCCACTCCACTCCACCACTTCAGAGATATGATAATACCAGTCACGCAATACACACAGATAACAGTCTCTTAGCCCCTATAATAATATTTTGGAAAACTCTTTGTCAGACTGTTTATCTCTGGGAAGCCATTTGTTTTGAAGCACTTCTTTCTGTTTAGCGGAGAGCCTGTGTTTGGCCCTGAAGACCAAGTGTGATTTGCAGTACTCCGAGTGCACGGACACTAGCGGGACCCCATACTGTCGGTGCAAAGCAGGATACTTTAAAAAGAACCCAGAGGACATGACCTGCAGAGGTACAGCAGCCTTTTCAGTTTTTTTGAATACATTTAGACTGTGGGACTTTGTCTGCAAGTTTCTCATTTATATATTTTTTTTATTTCGCTGTTAGACTGTGGAGATGGACTCAAGCTTGTTAACGGCAGCTGTGTTGAGTAAGTATGTTTTTATGTTGAACGATGAACAATCATAAACAATCAACAAACCCTATAAAATGATAGATTATTGTTTCTTTCCCCACGGTTTAGTTTTAGTTTTTTTTAGCTCTTTGCTTAGATTACAGCTTTAACACCCTGGGCATTCTTTCAACTTCATGAGGTGCCACCTGAGATGCTTTTTAAACACTTTTGAGAGCTCTCATTTATGCTGGGCATGTTTGTTGCCTTTTGGCTGCTTTCCTGCACTTTACGGTCCAATTTCCACTTTCAGGCATTTAAGAATAAGCCTTAAGATCAAAGGTTTTTAAGATCATGGTAAACAAATTTAGTTAATTTTGTTCAATGTGTGTTTTGTACACATGTATGTTTGCAAAAAAACCCACACATTTCTTCTTTTTTAACTTCTTTAGGTGCATGTTTGGATTTGGAGGTTTCAACTGCAATAACTGTAAGATTTTATGTTCATACATTTTTTTATTGACACATTTTTGGTATTAAAATATTTAAAAATATTAATTTAATAAGCTAGTGAAACTGTATTATTTTCACACAAAAAACATGTTTACGTCGCTAAAATAATCTTGTGTTTAATAGTCTATAAGCTGATAGCTGTGGTGGTCTCTCCTGCTGGAGGAGCTCTTCTGTTGATCGTCGTCATTGCACTTATAGTCACCTGCTGCAAGTAAGATCTCACAATAAACATGAAGCTTTCTTACTTATTTTACAGATAAATATCTCAAGAAGTTTTAAACCGCAAACATTTCTCAAAAAGGTTTTTGTTTAATGCATTCTCAGAAAGGACAAAAATGACATCAACAAAATCATTTTCAAAAGCGGAGACCTTCAGATGTCGCCCTACGCAGAGTTTCCTAAGAGTAATCGTGTGTCTATGGAGTGGGGCCGAGAGACTATAGAGATGCAGGAGAACGGCAGTACCAAAAATCTCCTGCAAATGACAGACATTTATTACTCGGTAGGGGATCATATGCACCTGTCATAAGCGTAAAGGGATTTTACACTGGATCAAGGAGTTTAAACTTCAGAGTTACTGTATAATTGCTCATGTAGTGAATTTTAAAATGAGAAATAAGAAATTGCATTTATGTGTCTTATATGGAAGCTTTCTTCTACAATGTTATGTTGTGGCAGAAAAACACTTCACATGGCCATGCACGTCCTGAATGAGTGAATTTCCTGCGTGATTAGCTAATATGTGACTGCTATTGTCTTTTAGGCTGCACTAAGGAACTCTGACCTTGAGCGTAACGGCCTATATCCATTTTCCGGTCTCCCTGGTTCGAGGCATTCCTGCATCTACCCAGCTCAGTGGAACCCTTCCTTTATAAGTGACGATTCACGGCGAAGGGACTACTTCTGAAGGCCTTAACCAGCAGGCATGCAATTTGATACTGCATATAAGCTCCCTCTGCATGTTGGGACCTGCTGCGGATCCTGGAGCTGGATACTGACCACTAAAGGCCTTTGAATGTGAAAATGAGCTGGCAGGAAAAGACCATTATCTGTGAGACTGGAAGAAAGCCGCAGTGGCCTGTCTGGGTCAATTTAGCATTTGAACACAGCGCCACAATAAGACTTTAGTTTCTGGTGTGGAGCTAATGAACTGATGTTCTCATAGCTCCTCGCAGAGCATTTATACTTAAAGGCCCTGATTTACTTTTCGAACTTAAAAGAAGTTCGAAACGGCTGAGTGACGGCATAATGTTTCCGAACATTCTGACACCCTATGCTGCTGGAGGGGGGTGTAGATTAATGTAACTTAAACATGACGCGCCGCTTACAGCCTTTTTTTTTGCTTTGAAAGAAGAATGACCACGCCAGCAGTATGGTGTTATATTTATTCGCTTGCCACCTTTCCTTTCATTCTTTTCATGGCTTTGAAAAACTTTCATCTGCTGTTCCTCTACCTCGCTTTTAACTCTGGGTGGTTCACACAAGCTTCGTTGTAATCTCTTTTTAGGAATGAATTGCTTTCGCTGAACTTTTAAAGTCTCTCCGCGATCGTCCAGGTGCGGATATGTGGCAGCTCAGGGAGCAACGTTGTGCTGACAAACGATCCTGGAAAAAATACCACACCCACCGATTGCGTAGCCGCCTCGGACCAATGGTAGCTCAAAGGTGTTCAGGAGCCAAAACGAACTCCCCAAAAAGTTCACTTTGGTCAGCTGATTCGAACTGGTCTGATTTTGTTCGAAATTACGTCAATTCCGTTCGTTCTTCGATATGGTTTGAAGTATGTCGGGGCCTTTAGTGGAAGTCAGTGATATTAGAATAACACATGAAGACGCCTGGGCAACAGTATAACTTTTGCATTATAAAAGTTTGCACTATGAACCCCTCAGACAGATATTATCTCAAGTGGAAAAAGCCATAAATGTATCATATTTATACCTGGAATAATGTAACTGGTTTGTACTGTGTTTTGTGTGTGATGGGGTATCTGTATGTCTGTTTGTTAGGGCTGTAACAAGACACCAAACCCACTTTTCAGTTCGTATCACGATTTTTGACCCACGATTCGGTTCGTATCACGATTTCTTTTTCTTGGGGGGTGGGAGAAAAAAAAGATTTTTAAAACAATTTGCGCCCAGCTTGATAATAGATAATGGGGCTCGAGCACACTGAGTAAATACTTGAACCCCTCGTTATCGACAACCGAAAATGGTCGCAAATCTATGCCAGTAATACGCGAGGGCACCACTGTTGCTGGCGCGCACTGTAAATCACATACGCCAGAGGGAAACAGATCTACACGCAAAGAAACGGGAGCCGCGAGCTCATTTCAAAACCGCGCGAGCGTGATATGTCATCTGCGCGCAATTCAAGGTAGTCACGGGGTGTGTCGCGATGCTCCCTTATCACACCGCGACACAGGATCATAGATCTGAGTGTCGCGATTTCGGTTTCATATCGTGTATCGTTACAGCCCTACTGTTTGTGTATGCTCATCAAAAGTCAAAGGGATGGTTTACTCCAAAATTATAATTCTGATATTACGTACTCACCGAAACATACCTTTCATTCCTTGGTGGAAGTCTTATTTACCATCACCAGGATGCTTATTGTTGCTTTTTGGAGCTTTACAGCCCCTGGTTCACGTTCACCTACATGGCATGGAATAGAGCAGTGTGAACATTGTTTGAAGCATCTGCTTTTTGGTACCATCTTGGAAAAATAATGCATTTGGAACAATATCAGGGTGTGTATATGATGGCATTGTTACATTTTTAGTGTAAACCATCTCTTTAATGCTTTGTAGTGGTATAGTTTGCATCAGAGAAGTGTTGTGAGATTAGTGCTGGAGAACTAAACCTGTGTAAAAACTGGTAGGATTTTGAAACGATATTACTGGATGCAGCATTCGTGTGAAATGTAGCAGATGTTGCCACAAGGTATTACAGTTTGTTTGAACAGCAGTAATAATCATAAAATGCATGGCTGCCTTGTTTGTTATTCTAATTTATTTTATTTAAGTTTTCTGTATCAGATAAAGATACTGTGTGATCCGAGGGACCTCCCATGTGTTTGTATGGATGCTCGGTGGTGCGTGAGTGGATGGACTTCACTTGGTTCCAGGTGTCCATTTCATTTTATCTTAAGTGTGTTATTGTGAGATGTGCTTTATTTGTAATCTTTAGTATCAGACACTGCTTTCCTCATTAGTATTTTTCCCCTCCTCTGTGGATGGACACTTGAATCTGGCGTTGTAGTCAGAATTATATTGTAAAATAAAAGAGAAACAAAGTATGATTTCTTATGTTTGTTTTTATTGTAATTGTTCATTTCTTAAATATTAAACGGCTATTTACGCACAAGCTTAAGACTAAGACCAAAATGGTTGGCACCTACCATTTTATTTTCTACTTTTCAAAAACAAATCTAAATCTAAAAACATTATGAAAGATCTTTATATTTAGATAGTTGTACATGAACATATACAGTATAACATCAGACAAAATACTCTTATGGCTGGTTTTGTGGTCCATGGTCACATCTTTGTGTAAGGAACAAAGTTAAGTTAAATTGTTTATGACTAATAGTAGAGATTAGAAAATGACTACAAAATATACTACAAAACACGCTATAAATAGGTGTTTTAATGCCGTTTAATTTAGTTTCTCAGAGACTTTGTATTAGAAAGCTAAAATTGTGATACAATAAAGCCACATTTGTCAGCTACTCACCCTCATTGCTGCAGCATGTATATATATATATGTATGTATATGATAATTAGGGGTGGGTAATCTAGGTGGGTTAATCTAGGTGGGTTTTTTAATCTAGATTAATCTAGATTAAAATGGCTCATTTGAGATCTGTCAAAGGCATTCAGAATTAGTGTGCTACCTATTATATTTGAGATATCTGTGTGTCAGTACTGCCATCTTATTATTTACCAACACAATGGCCCAGTT
>JAUMHQ010000063.1:15260497-15284227 GCA_032361165.1 Enteromius paludinosus
CGGCTATACATCCGCGCTAAAGGTGAAAGTCACCGTATAGACTCCAACCCAACTTTGTCAATAGATTAACGGCGATAATTTTTTTTATCGCGCGATAAGAGTCTCGCGTTAACGCCGATAACGGCCCACCACTAATGATAATATATATGTATAAAACAAATAATAGTAAATGAAAAATCAATGTCAAGTAGATTTCTTAAACTGTTTCCTTAAATAAAAAGGAGAGGTACCTTTCAATTAAAAGAGGTTCTTTATTAATCCATGAAATAACAATTATATAATTTTATGGCAAGCTTTTAGATCAACGATGTGGTAAAGGACAGCATGGGATGGATGCAACAACGTGTTGCAACTGTCCCTACACTGATACATCCGTGATAAATGTTATAGCTTGACACAATATCATTGACACATGCTAGCTAGAAGCTCAGAAAACACTGGTTAAAATGTTACGTTTCTACTATGCATCATGAAAACAACTTACACGCTTTTGAAAAAAAAATTTTTTTTTTGGTAATACTCTATTTCACTTTGCACCTACATGTCAGCTAGACGGCATTAGAGTAGCTATTAGTACACTGTCAGCTCATCTCCTAACACTTTATTTTGATGGATCCACAGCACACTACTTACTGACTATCAGAAACTTAGCAGGTATATGTCAACTAATTCTACTAACCCTAAACCTACCCTAAAAGTCCGCTCTGAGAGTTAGTAGCCATGCAGTTGCAAATGAATTAGTTTACCTGTAGTTGAAACAAAGCTACAGATTTACTTAAAGTTAGTAGAATGTCTAAAATGGATTGCATATGCAGTATGAATATGCATCACTGCAGCTTATTCCTGCTTGAAGAAATAAGCCATGTTGCAATTGTCCCCACTCTCCCCTAATTAAAAAAGTGGAATTGATTCAGAACTCATTTCCATTTCAAATAAAGTTTGTACAGTATTTTGTGCTTTGAAATGTACGGAAGAACTTACCTTGATACATTTTTTTCTGTTTTTTTTTTTCTCCCTTGCTTAATCCAAATGTCATGTTTCATTACTAAGATTTTACATAGCCTAGTTTTTGCAATGTCATTGTCAGTCATTATAAATGTATTAAAATTAGGGGCGGAGCCTTCACATCCCCCTTGAACATATAAAAAATATTTTCCTCGAAGTGGCCAGTGCAAAAAATGTTTTCGTTTATTGTTAACATGAGCATGGTTGCATTTGCCATAGTAAATGTGCCTGTTTCCATTGCCACTATTCTGATGAATATGTTTTTCGCCTACTGTATGATTTTTTCTCAGAAAGGGCCAGTAAACAGCATAAAATCGCTGCTTAATTTTTTACTGTGGACACTTATTGGATGCAATCTTATTCTTAACATTTTAAACCTTTCGTTTGTTTTTTTCGACTTTGTTGATCCAGCTCCATGGATTTACATTCTTTCAGCAGCCGGTATTCTGTTTGCCATGTGGACTAGTTTTACCGCCTCCCTTGCTCTGAATGTGTGTTACTACTTGCAAATTGTTCCTGCACGGCGGCCTTTTTTGATCTGGATGAAGAAACACATCAGACTCTTTGTGTACTTGGCATTATTTGTCGACAGACTCTTCTTCCTGTCTGAATTCCTTGTTCGCGTTACCTGGGGATTTTCTGCAATGAACTTGAATTCAACCAGAGTTCATGAGAACATCACCAGTGGAACAACAGATATAGGAATCTACATATTTTCACACATAGACTTTTGGATTAGATGCTGCTATTTTTTTCTTTGTCTGGGCGTTATGCTGGCATCAAGCAGTGCAACTGTTGTCTACTTGCGTAATCACATAAAGAGAATGGAGACGAAGCCCAGCTCTTTCCCTGGTCTTCATAAAAAGCAGCAGATGAAAGTGACAACCTTGGGCATTATACAGGGCGTCCTCTTCTTTTTTGCTTCAGGTTGGCTCATGACAGAAGAGCTCTTTGTGTATTTTGCAGGATTTATGGATCAGCACGGCCGTTTGATTTGCACTGTCATGGCACTGTACTCTCTTGGAACAACTGTCCTTTTAGGTGTTGGTCAGGTAAACTTCTGCCTAATGGCTAAAAATATTGGCAAAAAACTACAAACCCTGAAAAGTCCTATTCCTTAATCCAGTGGTTCCCAACCACGTTCGTGGAGGCCCCCCAAACACTGCACATTTTGCATCTCTCCTTTGTGTGACACACCTATTTCAGGTTTCGGAGTCTCCATTAATGAGCTGATTCTGGTGTGTTTGATGAAGGAGACACGGAAAACATGCAGTGTTGTCAACTAATCAGTCAGTTTAGTTTATGTCACTTCCGCCAGCTCTTTTTTAATAGTCATGATTCAAAGAGATGCATTGTTTGGACAGCAATAATCAATCACTCAGTCAGTCGAACATGTTCTGAAGTGTGGGTTAAATGTTAAACGAGTGAATTAAGTCATTTATAGTAAATACTGAATATCTTGTGGCTGCAATGGTTACTTTTAGGTTAGACCTGCTAATATAAAACATAATTCGCTGAAATTTGCATGGATCATTGTACCCTCAAAGAAATGTGTTGACATTTGCAAACCACAAACTCACTTTGTATATGGCAAGTGGTTTGTTTATTGATTGATATTGCATCAAATATTTTTTGTATTTCAATTTCCGTTCAGAAATATACTAAACAGACTACAGTTGTCCTTCAGATATCCACATACTCAAATTTTTTATTATAGCCTAATGTCCTTACAACATTGCAAATAGTTTTAAATGATACAAAACATATGCAAACGGCTTTAACTGTGAGAAGTGCATTTAAATATAATACAGCAGTATAAATGCAATATATATATATATATATATATATATATATAAATAATGTTTTTATTGTTTGTTTGTGTTTGCTTTAATCTTTAGTTATTGTGTCAGGTGTTAAATGACTTTTGGCCAAGTTGCTTCAGCTCTTAATTTAGTTGTTCTAGTCCCACCTGGTGGACTGAGTACATATTACAACCAATTTATGTTCAGAGCAGCTTTCAAACAAGTGCATACCTGCGTTTCTAGCATATACAAGCACTGGGCAAAGAAGAAAGCAAAGCAAACATTGAGAGCAGCTGTCAGGAAACCCCTCCATCTTTTTATTATATAATCAAAAAGCATGCCATATGTGCATAATTTAAAAGTATATTTTCACCTGACAGTTAAAAGCTTTGCCACAAATATGCCAAATACCTCATGGCATGTCTGGGCTGCTTGATGCCATCTCTGTTTTCATGACTGCAGAAACACTACTCATGCACACTTACAAATGCACTCTCTCACTTACTCTGCTCTTCATAAAAACAGCAGATGAAGGAGACAATCTTGGGCATTATACTGGATCTTTACTTCCTTTCTTCAAGGTGACTCATGACAGAGGAATTCTTTGTGTGTTTTGCTGTTTTGTTTTGTTTTTTGATCTTTTTTTGATTTGTCATGGAAATGCCCTCTCTTGGGGCAACCATGCTTTTTGGCATTGGTCTGTCAAAATCACACCTAATGGTTAACAATATTGGCAGAAGACTACAAACCTGGAAATTCCCCTTTTCCTAATCATTCAGTTTAAGTTATCTCTTCTGCCAAGAGATGTATCTATAGGCATCATTTAAATAGAAGTGATGTTGGGGCAGCACTCAGAACGAAACGAAATCAGTGTAAAATGTGGATGTTTCAAATGGCTTGTGGTTGAAATTATGTAACAAAATACAAACTGTCAGTGTAACAACATCATTTGCAGATATTTGAATGGATTTGTAATTGTATTGACATTTGCAAACCACAAACTCACTTTTCCTCTTTATGCAAAAGTGGGGAAATGCCCGTTTATACAGGGGTTCAATGCAGGACTCAGTTCAGGGCCTGTGTGTAATGTAGCCTATCTATTTTTTGTTTGCTTAATCAATACTTATTCACATGCCCTCCGTTCTATTAAAGTTGTCTTTCTGACATAACTAGATGCATGTACAAAAGGGGAATAAAGAATGGTTTTTATTTTGATTGCCTGTTGTTACAAGTTATTTTCTTGAAAAAGAAAACATTTCATTATTTTTTAATTATTATTATTTTAATTTAATTATATTTTAGGCTTTTTTGTCCTTCTAATCAGCTATTGTTTCCGGTGTTATGTGACATGTGGCAGGCCTTTAGATATTTGTGTATACGTTTTTTTTTTATATAATGAGATCATTACCTATTAGTGACGTGCCCTTGTTGTTTGAGCTCTTAATTCAGTTTTCTAGTCCCACCTGGTGGACTGAATGTATAATACAACCAGTTTCTGTTCAGAGCAGCTGAAGCGTTCAGACAGTGCATACCTGCGTTTCAAGCTTATACAAGCACAGAGCAAGAAGAAAGCAAAGCAAACACTGAGAGCAGCTCTCAGGAAGCCATCCTTCTTTAGCCACACTGACAGAAAAAAATGTTTAAGATCCAGGGCTGGGACTTCACCAGGAACCACAAAGCACAAAGCAAGTATAGGCCTACTATCATTAGTATGTGTGCACTGGAAATATGTGTAAGGAAGGAATGCAGGCACAAAAATAAATCAAATAAAATAATAAATGAATGAAGGCTACTAGTTACTAAAAACAAACCACGAAAACGACCAATGACGGGAAATGTCTGGATACGTGGGCTAAATAATAAAGAAAAGAAAAGAAAAGTGAAACTAAAAATCAAACGCCTACTAAGATGATAAATAAGATATATACTAATATTTATAGTTATAGTTAAAACTATATTAACTGTTTTAATGTAGGCCTGGTTGTTTGTAGCCCCGTCTAATAAAAGTAACCAAGCGAGTACAAATCTCAGTAGCGCCGCGCACGCTCTCGCTCTCTCTCTCTCGCGCGCGCTCGCTCCCTGTTCTCTGGTTGCGGCTGCTTTCAGTGTGAAAGAAAATCGGACGGGATCAGTCGATATCTTCTTATAAAAGTGACAAATCAGTGTTTTATCACTTGCAGGATTATATCTGGTGATCGTCTATTTCTGGACTGTGCGATATTTGTTTTGTTGAAATGAGCGGCTGTTAAAGGTGAGATGATGACGTTATTTTTTTTCCAATTCTGCCGTTATTTTCATAACATTACTCTTATCGCTGGAGCGAAAAATACTCGTGGTCTTTACTTTTACAAATATTTTCAAGTGTTCACTGGGTTTCTAATCTGATTAGACATGACATCTCAAATTACGATTGTTATTCATAAAGTTGGATGATATCAAAAAGATTATTCACTTTCTCGGTCCTATCGCCTGTGTATGTTATAATGATCACAGACTGATCTCTTTTACCAGAAACAAAGTTTCAAGTGATGTTATAAGCTGAATCTGTGATTATATTCATCAGTCCAAGGACCGCGGATATGGATTGAGTCCATCTCTTATCCATACATCAAATCAAAACTAATTAAATCCGGATTTCAACCAATGCTTTGAGTGGAAATATGGACTGCAGCCGTGTTGCACTAGGTTTGGATGTGGATAATAGTTTTGGACAGATGCTTTGGCAGAACCTCCCATCCATGGTCCATCTGGATCTCCTGTGCCCTAAAAATTATTCTCAGTTCCCGGAGATGCTGCTATCGCCTCTGTTCCAGGATTCACCTTCCAAAGCCTTTCTGCTGTCAAGCCCAGAGCCACTTCTCACCCTCCTCTCCTTGAACAGAAACTCACCGGGTACTCCTGCAGGTGCTCCACAAATGTGTTTCATGCCTACATTTGAAGACAGGGCACAAGACGTGGTAGAGCCCAATCATATCCATACAAGACATGATTGCCAAGTTGGCACCAAATCAATTTCCTTAGAACAAGCTTCACATTGCAGCAGGAGGAACAATCCTTTAAACCAAACATTGGTTAACACTATGGAGGAACTGAAGGAAGGGTTGATGATTCAGTCATTGTGGCATCTCTCCCAGCATGTTTCCTTGGCAAATCGAGCCAGTCAATTAGAACAGAGGGCTTTGACGATTCTTGGTGAACATGCTTCTAGACACTATAGCCACCAACTGGATGGTTTGAAGAAGAACCTTCATGAAGCCTGCAGTTCACCCAAGTTACCACCAGAACCTCTATTTGAGACCTTTAATGCAGTAGAGACACAGAAGGCAGAGCAGACTCTTATTAGAAACCTCCAGTGCCCTCCATCCCATGGGCAACCTCTGAAATCTAGAGATTTGCAGAATTTAGCACACAGTGGTCATGCTGTTCTGCGTGGCGTGCTAGAGGCTCTGGACTCAGATGCCACCGTGAGCAGCTCAGATGAGGAGTGGGACCATGAAGACACCAAAGGGACCTCAGTGGAATCACAGTGAGTATGATGTGATGTTGTATGGTCTTCATCATTAACTTTGACCTTCTAATAAAGAAGTCACATGAAAAAAATAATGTATAAATGTCTCTAGCTACAAATTACAAACAAAATATGAAATCTTGAAATAGGTGAATTGAGAGGTAGAATCAATCTTTACCTAGAAGTTGCCAGGCAGTAAAGAATGTAATGACGGGCTGCTTGTGAGCCTTTGGCAAGAAGAGAGGGAGTGTAACAACAAGTTTGGGAAAACAAACTGTGCCAATAGAAGATAGAGGAACCGTTTGTCTCCTGCAGTGTTATATGTTTCTTTAGGATCTCTGCTCACAGACACAGAGGCACTCTGTTCAGTACACAGCTGTCGAGAAATTCTCACCATATTTCTCCCGCATGTTGAAGATTTTTAATCTGGTGTGTTCATGTGCAGCTGGCTCTCCCTCCGATCCCGTATCTGTGCACCAACCTGAAGCACGCAGCTGCATACTCCTTTCCCTGGGATGAGTAAATAAATAGAGATCAGGCCGCCCTTTACCAGCCCGTAGATCAGAGCTTTCATGTCCCTCTCGGTGATGTGCTCGCCCACTCTGCACTTAGGCTCTAAGATCGCTGGAAGCATACGTGCAGATCTAATCTCACGATACGCACCTTTATAGGGAATATATCTTTCAGGAAACTCTTAGTAAATGGGAATGGTTTATTGGAGTGCTTTTTATTGACAGACTTGTCAAGAAAATGAATTGGTTTGGACATCTGTAAAATTCATTCATTCTGTTGTATTTATTTTTAATAATTCTACACAAATTCAAGCACAAAGCTAAGGGGTTTTTCTATGTCTTATATTAATGAAACTGCTTTAATATGCCTGACATGCATAAATTGAAACTCTCACGTTGCCTCAAAACAACTACTGTCATTAAAAATGAATGACTTCCGATTACTTTGCTGCACATTGCTGTAAAAGTGAACGCCCTTTCGTAGCAGCCAGCTGTGGTTGTTGGCTCTACCTCTCCTCAGGCCATGACAAAATAGTTTCAGTGGCTTTTCCATATGTCCCAGCAATCTCAATTACCATCTCTCATCAAGCTGGTGGCCATTGCGTTGGATTCTCTGGATAAGCTGGATATGAGAACATTGCTGTAAGGTTTTAAATGAGTTATCTGGCTTTAGCCACAGAATTGCTTAAGGGCACTTTTTGTGGACTGAGATTAGGCTCTTGGCCAGTCAAGAGCAGCACGTTTGACGTCAGTACTCTCTTTCTTTTTACAGATGTTCATGTTTTGAAGTCGTGGTCAGTTATTTCTGACAAAAACTAGGACCCAGAGCTTCAGTGTGTGCTTAGTTGCCTCTGGAATATATGCTGTGTAATAAAAAATTTATGTAGTGATATTATTTGGTCTGGACACCCTTGAGGCATTAAAAAAAAGCAACAAAGCCATCTGTGGTCTCACATTTTCCATTCTGGAATGATTCGGTCGCTCACTTTGCCTGGCATTTGTTTTTGTCAGAACAGTATGCTCTGTGAATGTGTGAGAAGTGAGAGAGCGAAAGTAGACTGGTTCGAGAGGTGAAGTGTTTGTTTATATAGGGACAGGGAAGCCTCAGCAGGAGATCTCATTCTTCCCAGTGTATTTGTATGGGTTTGCTGCTGCTCCACTGCTTTGTAGATATTCCTGGAATTTGCTGGTGTGTGAGTGAGTGAGTGTCTGCACTAATCTTTATCTGTAAAGAGGAAGACAGGTTTATTTCTGTATTTTCGGTTGCCTCTGTGATTGCAAATTTTGGCTTTTAAAAGGAAACGTCCTAGGTTAACAAGCAAGGAAACAATCGGTTACATACACTTGTTTCCCAAACACTGCTCCATTATTGCTTACTGTAAGTCCCTTTGTATAAAATCCTAGCTGAATGAACTTTTCTGACTTTTTCTCCCCTGTCTTTGTGGGAGGGTAGTTGTCGTGTCTGTGAGTGGAGATGGCTGAAGGACAGAGCTGAACTTTGCAGTCGCTGGACATGGCTGCAGATGAGACTGTCTGAACTGGACTCTCAGATTCAGCAGTTGGAAAAACTCAGGCAGCAGATTCTCTCTAGCAAGGTAAAGAAATTATACAGCATCTATAGATTGTGAGGGGAAATTGGCCATGCTGTTAGCTTTGTGGGGCAAAATTGGCCCTATTTCAATTCATGCGTGCGAATTGAAAGGAATAGTTTATCCCAAAAATGAAAATTCTATTGTCATTTACTCACCCTCAAGTAGTTCCAAATCTGTATGAATTTTTTTGTTCTGCCGAACACAAAGGAATATATTTTGAAAAAAAGCTTGTCAACAGGTTGCTTTGGGTCACCATTGACTTCCATTGTATTTTTTTTCCTACTGTGGAAGTCAATGGTGACCCAAAACAGCCTTGTTACTTTAAATTGAATTAGCAATGTGCAGATGATGGTCAACTGGAAACTGAAAAATGAATGAATTGCATATTGCATAACAGTAATACAACAGAGGAATTAGTCCAATCAGTCAAAATATACATGTTGTTACAAAACATAAACAAAGATATCATAAAGTCTGACTCACTATATTTTTTTATAATATGTGGTATAATAAAAAAAAAGTAATTATTTTAATTCTTGCATTAAGCACATCAAAGTTAAATGTTAAATGTTTTAGATACAGTTTATTTTTCTTTTCTTTTTTAATATATGTAACCCTAACCTGTCCTCCAGGGTCATGTGATTTTGGCAGAGTCTCAGCCCCCGACAGACAGGCAGATTCAACACACCTTGTGGACAGAGACTATGGATCTGTCATTTACAGCTGGGAACATGCGAGATTTGAACTCTGATCTAGAGCTGGAACCCAGCAGCCCTACACGCCTTTTGATGAACATTGAGAGACAGGTGCCTCTAAAACCACAGGCATATAGACAAAAACATAAAACAGCCAAGATAAACATTTAATTTGTTCATCAACCCCTCTGAATTTATGTTTGTGTATGCATATAGAGTGCCCAGCTAACCCAGATTGTAAACAGCCTGATGCCGCCTTTGTGTGCCTCTCCTTCCTCGTCACCTGTATCTAAAGGACCCTGCAACTGCTGGAGAGGTCAACAGAAAACAGCTTACAGTGGGTGAGAGGCAAACAAGCGCCTACAAGCTCATAAACAGGCTATAAAGAAGCTCAAATACCTCACAGGGTCATGCATAAAAAAATTCAGGTTTATCAGGATTAATTTATTATTGAAGCACTGATTGCTGGATTTTTAATTGTTTAAAAATACATTGACTTTTTTGTCACGCTTTTTGCTTTTGACGCAGTATACTGGAGGCCGGATCCCGAGACACCTGAGGGGAAGCAGTGTGTCTTGATTTCATTCATGCATTTCATATTCATTGCAGCACTGAAGAAGCGCCCTCATTCTGATACATAATTGTGTAAATTTATGTAAATCTTATGTGAATGTCAGGATGAATCATTCAGCAAAGCGGAAAACTGAAAAAGTGAGGAAGACACTAAAGAATTAGAAAGAAGGAAGATGAAAGAGTCTGAGTGAAAGTTGAACCAATGAAACTTGCTGTTTTTCCTTTTTGTTTGATCAGATTTCTGAAAATTGTATCCCTACTTTTGCAGCCATACAGGGGTCTTTGCTCCCGGCGGACCACAGTGTTTGCACAAGGCCAGGCAGAAGAGGAAGCGAACATGTCGCAGACGACAAAACCTCCCTCAGGTGGACGTCACCTGTGTGTCAGCCCGGACTCGACCTCTTCTGACCTATCACAAGCCTAGACTTTTCGTCATGGATCCGTTGTCTCATAGAAAACAGGTTGGCATTTTAAAGCCAAATTCTTCAAGTGTCGGCACAGCATAGCATATAATACTGTTCAAAGGTTTGGGATTGGTGTGATTTATGATTTTGAAAGAAGTCTGAAGTCACTTAATATTTTTGTGGAAACAATTCTAGGATTTGTTGATGAACCGAAAGTTCCAAAACAACATTTAGCAATTAAGTTGAATCAATTTAGTACATCCTTGCTGAAAGTATACATTTCCTTACACTTTTGAATCACTGTAGTGTACATACCACAGCCTCACAAGTGATTGCTGACATAACAGCTTTAATGCGATTGAGTTAAAAAGGCAAAACACAGCTGCATGCCTGAACTAGTGGGAAATATAATGTTGTGTTTACGTTTAAACTAAATATATGTGTGTTTTCCCCACAGTGGAGCTCAAAAAGAACACCCTAGCTTTTGTTCTGTCCTTTCCCTTGGAAGCTGCTAACATGCAGTGCTCAGGCCAGCTGTGCTTTCATAAATGATGACAATCTTTTAATTGATGTGTCCTCCATAAGCTGCCTGGACCTGTAACTCGGATACTGTATACTTTCATCTGAACCTACTGTAGTAGGATCCTAGTAGCAATTCAGCATATTGTGATTATAGGACTGTTAAGCTTCAAAAATGACAAAAGAGACCATACAATGGGCTTTAGCAATATAACAGCACATTAGAAATTTGCATTGATTTAGCATATTTGGCTTTATTTTGATGATGAGGTAAATTTAAGAACCATTGTAAACCAAATCAAACATCAATTAAAAATTATAATGATTATTTTAGCATTCCTCCTTCATTTATTGAACTAATTGTGTAAAATGTTATAATTTGAATGTATTAATTTTAGACATTTTTTGTACGTTGACCATATTGAATCTTAGTAGTCAGTTGCTTGTAGCCATGTAAATATGTGAGTAAATTATGACAAAATAGTAGAGTACAGAACTGTTCCTTTAATAAAGCAGTTATTTGTGTAGGTGCCAGCCCTCCTCACATTGCACCATGACTCACAGTATGCTCTGCTTTCCAGCTAGTGCCTGGTGTACTTCCTTTAACCTTGTTTATGATACTTATAGCTGTCTGATTTTGGCTGCCATGGGTTTCCTTTTCATGCATTGCTTATGCCGTAATGGTTCCCCAGAGCACTATGTGTCATAGATTTGGCCTTTATTAACATGGTTGTTTACATCCACCCTTTATTTGCTTTAATGCTCAGTTGGACAAATCAAAACTGGATTCTAGATACAGATCAGGCCTTTAGCATCAGAAATAATCATTTGTCCAGTAATCATGCTTTGCAAGATTTGTGTTCTTCCCCATTTGTTCCTAACTTCTCAAAATCGCCCTGTTTTGCTGACATGCATCACTTCTTTCTCTCTCTCCAAAGGTGCTGGAGTCGTCCCCTTCTCTTTGTCCCAGCTGTGTTTCCTGTGATCCTGCATCTGTGAGCACAGGTCCTGCATGTCTCCACAGAAAAGACAGAACAGATGGCAAAGTGCATCCTGTTCTTTCATTTTCCTCAGGTAGAGAGAGTTGAATGCATGGCATTTTTCCTCCTCCATCCACCAAGTTGGATGGATTTTTTTCCCATTAAGCCTTTCATTAAGCTATGCTTTGTAAATTACCTTCTCCTCGGTTGTAGGCAGCTCACTGAGTTTTGGTGAAGAACTTATTTAAACAGCAGAAAACCGTTCATACCCTTGCTGGGGTAAATGGATGTTATGATTTTAATGGTTAATACTACAGCAGTCCATTAATCACTCATCTATTTCACTGCATTAGGCTGTCATTTCAGTTCAGTCAGAATAAATTGCCTCATATCAGACAGTTACTCCATCAGCATGTCAAAATTGTGCCGTTCCCGCTGTTTTACTGATTATGTGTAGCAGCAGGAATGTGGAGTAGGTATATCAAATTAGCCTTGGCTGTCATTAATATGAAACCTCAGTTTGAGTTCATACCTTAATATGACTCAAATGCAACATCCAGACATTTTTTACAATTGACGATGTTTTGACATTTTGACAAGGTATTTATAACCATAGCCCTATATCACCAGAGTGAACATTTGTTTTTCTATTGTTTGTGTTATATAAGTGAGGTTTGTCTTTGTCTGTTCTATTCATCAGAAACTCCATCATCCTTCCATCTGCAAAATTCTCTCTTCGAGGAAAATTGGTTTCAGCAATCTCTCCTCCTGGAATCTGAGCGCACCAGACCCCATCACTTTCTCAGCTCCAGAGACAGAGTCTCCCGGTCTTTATTCCGTAAGTCATCTCACGGCATTTGTATGTGATGCATGAACACTGCACTCAATGCAGATGGAGAACGCCCGGTATAGTGTTCTTGCCAAGTTTTATTCTTTGTCTGCTTGTTAGGCTTCTACATAAGTGTTAACCAGCTCTAAATGAGCAGCAACACAGTGTGTGAAACGAAGAAAGGTTATTTTGCTATTAGAATTTTGATAGCTAACAATAAGACACTTCAATAATAATACACAGCACATACAATTATCAGGTACTGTATTAGTAAACTTACTATTAGATTAAAGATTTAATTTAATTGCGTAATTTATTATTATAAAAAAGTATTGTATTATAACTTTTATATATTTTATTCAATTAGTAAGGAATTTTAATTTGTAAAAATTAAAGTTAATTAAAAAAAAATTCTGTATTATTGCAAATGAATGCAGCCTTGGTGAATATGAGAGAATTTAAAAATGTATCGACTCCAAACCTTTTGAAATATTTGCTTTCCATTTTGTGACATCACAACCAGTGTGTTTGTCTAAAATCATTTAGGCTCCACTGTCCTCAGTATGTTTCAATGCACAGTGATGCCCATGTACAGTGCAGATCTGAAGGTCATGTTGAAGTCAATAGCTGCACTACAGTTTTAATGCAGTGCTGGAGTTGAAGTGAGCTGCCCTGGCCCTGGACTCTGACTCATCTGCTCTAATCATTAATGGTCTGCCACTCTTCTCCGCTCTGCTGGTTATTGTCGGACTAGGGGGGCTAATGATCCTGAAACAGCAATGCTATTCTTAACAGAGAGAGATTGTCAGGGCGAGTGAGTGATTGCACTGGAATGGAAGTGTGTACAAGTTTCTAAAGTAAAAACACACACCTCATGCTGTTTAGTTGATTTTCTGTCAGCACCCATGGGGTAAGTGCGCAAAGTCCAAAAAAATATCTACAAAAGCACTAAATGGAAAATGAATGCCAGGAATATTTTCTTCGCAATCACTTCATGCCATGTCTGTTTTCTTTACATCACCTGGATGCGTATGATCTTTTATCGTCAGTTGTGCTGGAGTCCAGTGTGTGGGATGATGCATGGTGTGTGTAGGCTGCTGGGTGGGTTTAATCATAGTCTTGTGGTGTATTGTCTGTGTTTATCTCTGCGGCTCAGGCAGGCTATTCACAGTCATGCAGCTTCCAGACCATGAGTAGAGATCAACACAGACTCACAAATCCAGCCTAAAGGCACTGCACACCTACAAACACACACTAGTGACCTTTCAGTGGGGTCAAATTATTTCTAGCCAAAATATATTGTAGTCTTCCAGCCCCCTTAGGATTTCCAGCCCCCTTTAGGAAGTGCACATTAAACATTTTTATTTTTAATGAAAAATCCATATAAAAATGAATATGTTTGGCTTTATACATTTTCTGTATGCTAAATACTTGTGGTAAATTATAATTTCCATTTAAGATATAATTTTAATGCACTTTATGTAAAATATAATTAGAGCTTGAATTAGTATTCTTTGTGTTCTTACTTGTTTTGATAAGTAGGAATATGTCTTTATGTTTTATAACTTAATGAATGCAGATTGCAGTCATCAGCCGAAAAATGGGAGGCATTTGAAGAGGCACAGAAGAGAGAGCACTCCTATACGATGGGCACGCACCCGAGACCACCACAGTCAAGATTACAGGGAAGGCAAGAGGAGGCGGTGCCGCTCTGAGAAGACGATGGGTATGTGTGTTTAATTCCCTCTTGGTGTTTGACTTATATACACCACACATGTTTATGGTAGTAATCCTGTTTTGTTCCAGACATCTCCAGTATCACACTCAAGTCTGATCTGGTCTCCCAGAGTGATGACAGTCAGGTGGAGGAATCTTTCCAGGATGTGACCGCCTCTTACTGTACCCCCACACATCAGAGAAACCTTTCACCAAACCTCTTAATAAACACTGTATATTTCAGTTTGCATAAATTCAAACAGAGATCAGTGTTCCTTTTCTTGAGTGTTTGTCATATACTGTATTTTTTTTTTTTTACTGTAGTCATCACCACGCAGGAGAAACTCTGAGAGTATTTGCAGCGTTGACGACATTGTCGTTCCTATGTCTCTGTTCGCATCGGTGAAAGTGGAAAGACTTCAGTATAAGAACATTTTGACACCCAGGTATTGACTGCTTTCACACTTAGCATTAGCATTGGAGAGACATCAGTACCTTTTTATATTTCAGGAGAGCTACGCTACTGTTCAAAAGTGTGGGTTGGTGCTTAAATATGAGAGCTGATTACTCTCTTATAAATCATGATAAACCCATTACAAACATGCTTATCCTTCCCTTCTCTTGTCTTCTTTTTCTTTCTGGTAAGACTATTGGAAGTATATCTCAGTGCTAATATGGCCTTCTCTGCTGGCCCTGTAAAATTATTATTATTTTTTTTCAAAATGACGTTAATGTGTGTGTCTAAATTCAATTACTGTCTATTTCAGGACATTACCATTTAACTGTCTTTCTATAGTAAGATTTAGCATGAATGTGTTGTGTTAAACTGGCAAAGAAAAATAACTATAGAATAATATGTATCAGTACTGTGATGTAAGCTTTTGCTCCTACCACCTACCCATAGAGTGCTTGACAGATTGTCAATGAGTCACTTTCAGTAACTTGGCTGATGCATAAAGATGATGATGAATTCATCTTTGATTTGAATTCTTCCCCCCTCTTTCCTGTATTTCATTGCTTTTACTCACATCAGTTGGAGAAAGGTGGATATTTCACCTTTTTTGAAAAGCGAGGAGGATGAGCGAGAGGAAGGGAGGGTTGGTTTGCTTTTTTACGTTCTTGTAGTTATAATCTCCCTGTAGGTCATACAAATGGTGAATGTCAGCAATTTCAGGGTGTTGGTGTGGGCTTTATCTTTCTCAGTCAGAAGCAACAGGAGATGAGGATTTCTTTCAGAGGCACCAGAATTATGAGCATAGAGAGAAACTCCACTGGTCCTGTTGGGATCATGACAGAAGACACATGATCAGGTCTGTGAATATGTTGGTTTATTGTAAAGCTATCTTATAGCACATATATTCTTCATTACATATTTTCTGCCCCCCACAGGTCATCCAGGAAAAGCTGCTCCTCTGTATCTGTGAGAGACCATCCTGCTCACTGTAACCCACCTGTGCATCCTCCTGTTCCCTTCCCCTGGACCTTCAGTACTTCTGAAGATTCATCAGAAGCCAGTGTGGATGAAAAAGAGGTGAAACTTGCTTATTAGTGAAAAATTAGATAAATCAAACCTTTCAATTAAGCTTGTATGCTTTTCTCTGTTATGTAGCCAATGCAACCATGGAGGAGACGCACGTTCCCCCTGACTGATGAAGATGAGGAAACTTTAAGGCTCGAATGAAGATGAAAAGTGTTCTTTAATTGTACGTCCTTATTTCTTTTCCTTGTGTTTTATATCCTTCCTTTTATGAAGAAAGGATGCACGATTGAGAGATTAGAAAGGCTCAAAGATGTATGTTCGCTAAATAATAAAGCATTTAAAAATTAGCGTTATATTACTTTCTTATCTTATTGGAGCTTGATTCATGGATATTTCTAATAGATCTTAATAAAGCTAGACAACTCCCTAGTCTATAAAGTGCCATATCTCCATCTGTTGGACACACTAGGAATAACATGCACATATAAGGGTCAATGTCCTGTGTGTAAAAAAAGGGTACTTTAATTCAGGAGGATACATAAATAAATTTAAATTGACAAATAAATTCTGATATTTTGACCCCCGGCTATTTTAAATACTTCCTTGGTGAGCATTAGAGCATCTTTCAAAAACGTTAAAAAGTCATATCGACCCCAAACCTTTAAACAATAATGTAAGTAACTCCAGATTAGAATCACGTTTAGAATATAGAAAGCTGTGATAACTGATATTCAAAAGTCAGAGAGATAGAGATTACATGGATTACAATGTTTTTCTTGTTTGTCACCGGTTTGACTGATTATCCTGTTCTGATTACAGACTTCCAGAGCACCACAGAGGTGGACCAGGAAATGACATCACACTGAGGCAGAATCAGCCATCATGGTTCTACTCTGTAGTAAAAATCACTCTTTAAGCGTTCAAAAAGTTAGGACACAATGTTGTAACATATATTTCTCTCATTGTTTTTCCGTAGTCCTTTTCCTTGGAAAAGATTTTGTTAGAATAATTTTCACATTTTAAACAGTTTACACTGTATCACACCGTCTTTTCCACAGTCTAAGAATTAAACGTTCACCCCCCTAAAGGTATAAGCATGATTTATGCAACATATTTTATGTTATTTATTTCAATAGAATTACAGTGTATTGCTTTGTGCTTGCATTTTTGAACATCCTTTACTATAATTTATCCAGGACTGTGGGAAAGGCGTCGGAAATGTGTGTACATTTACCTGATTTAGACTGCTGCACATCGAAGTTAACAGTCTTCCTTCATCACATTTTATGAACACAGTGGAGTGATCGTTAAATGAAATGTAACATTTCAGATGAATCACAACTTAATGGAGGATAAAAATATGTTAACTTCTTAAAATCTGTCTACCATTTGTTTGGGAGAAAAAATACAACATATATAAATAACGGTTTACATTAATTGATACTGTACCCAGATTGTTTCTGGGATTGTTACAGGCACAAGTACAAGTATGCAGTGCTTATTTCAACCACAGAGGGGCACTAATGCGCCACATCTGCTCCTAAAGAAATCAGCCTGTTAGTAGCACAGTGGAAAAAAGTACTTATAAACACTGTAAATTACTTGATGATTCTTCCCAGTCTGCGTGCCAAGCTTTGACAGCTCAAAATCCTATTGCATTGATCCTGAGTGAGTGTGTGTGTGTGTGTGTACAGGGCTTGTGCGTGTGTAGTCTTTGATCTCTTTCTGCAGTAAGCTGATTAGGCCATCTCACAAACAGCCCTCACTCGCTGGGAAAAGGCTAATTGGCTATAAGTAGGGGTCAAGGTTACTGCCTGTCCATGAGATAGGAAAGATATTATCTCACTTGCTTTCTTTCGTCTAGTTCAATGACTTTCACCCTGGTTCTGCACTTCTTTAAAATCTGAACACATTAGCTTGAAGTCTTTTTGAGCTGCCTTTTTTATAAGACACCTAAATCAAGAAGGATCTCTTAAACGTATACAATTTATTTAATCATGGTTGGCAATTATGCTGGTAGACCGTATTGGAGCATTTTCTTCTCGCTAGAGCTGTCAGATCTCTGTCTTTTGCTGCAAAGTAAGTGAATAGAGCCGATGCGTGACGCACTGTATTGATCTGTGCTGTTCTGAGAGCTCGATAGGCCTCTCTTGCTCTCCCATTCTCTTTTGTTGTGAACTCTTGAGAATGGAGATCATTATTTATAGCTCAGTGACTTACTTCTGCCAGCAGGGGGAGTTTTACAGGGACTTTGGTGCAGTGCGCCGCCGATATGTCCCGAAGCAGATTTATCACTTTGTGTCCTGAACTTAAATGAGAACTTGTATTTTCACTGAGGATTTGAAACTAAGTACTCATAGACCCTACTAGTGATGTTAAAACTACACAAAAATGGCAGAACCCCCCAAAAGCATAAAAATGAGCCATGTTGTCTTTGCAACTAAGTGAAAACTGAAGTACTAAAATTTCTAAAACTAAAATAAAAATGAAATACACAGAGCTTTTTTAAAAGCAAAAAACATTATTATTATTATTTATGTGAAAACATATAATTACAGGCCATACTTGTAAGGTTAAAACTAAACAAAAACAAATAAAAACTAAAAGAAAATGTAATATTTGAAAGAATAAACTTAATAAAGTTTAATTTTAAATTTGCAATGTTGGTTTCTGCAAAAAACGAAATAAAAAAAAGTTAAAGTGCAAATTGACTAAAATTACAGCTTAAAATTAAATAAGCTGTGAAAAAACAATATTTAAAAGCAAAAAAAAATAAATAAAAAATTATATCTAAAATGTATTTATATATTCACACAAAGACAATGATGAAAGTGAAAAAAAAAAGAAATCTGAAAGTATAAAATCTAATTCAAAATATTAATAAATATTAGTCTTATAGTAAAAATAATACTGGCCTCTACAAAAACTAACATTTGTGGACTATTGAATACATCAGTGTCAGTATATAGGAAATATACAAATTGAAAATATTTAATATCAGAAACAATTTTGCCCCTTCATTTTAATCACTTTGGTGGGCAACAGTAGTGATTGGCGGGGTTAATTGAGGGGTTCATTCTCTTGAGATTTTTCTGTCAGAAACAGTTGATATAACCAGACTCCTCCTGACTGCTGTGGGAGACAGAGATGACAGAAATCAATCTCAATCAAATACTAGTGCACGCCCAAGTCTCACCCCTATTTGCCTGTCTTGGAAGCAGGGATAAGGGCTCTTGATGCACACTGGGCCTTCATTCCGATTTTCTAATTTAAGGAAGTGGAGAGGATGGGAGAGTGTCTCGTTTCTTTGAGTGTCACTTTGCCTCCACTATATTTTTGTTTCTATGACAACATGACTCAATATCTTTTCAATTTTCGCTTTGTAACACTGGCAAGCTTCTGAGGTTTGAAGGGCGGCGTTTGTTTACTAAGCTGGAAAAGAAAACCCATTGTGACTATCAACTAAAACGTACAGTGGTGTAAACATGTCAGGCCTTTTAACTGGCCTCTTGAGGTTCGTTCATAATTTATAGGTCTCTAATTTCCGCCCGAAGATGAATGTGGTTAGATTGAGTGTGAGATTCTGTCGCCTAACATTTGAGACATGTAGTTAAGTGAGGGTGTGTTACATGCTCCTAAACCTACCAAGGGTTCGCCTTTATTTCCAATTTAAGGTCACACAAAGGGATACTTTACGACACCAAAAAATAAAAATAGTTATATTTTAAAAGTTATGAGGCGGTAACATTCTTTCTTTTTTCCCCTTCTTTATTCTCAAAAAAAAAAAAAAAAAAAAAATCCTTCAGAAATCATGCTGATTTGGAGCTCAATAAACATTTTTTAACGTAAAAATTAATACAAAATATTGAGTTCAGAACTACAGTATTTATGCTGCATTTATACGTTTTAAATTTTCATTAATGCACGTTAAAACATTATTATTGAAATTAATGAATATACATGCTGCACATGTATGTACAACACAATTTTACTTAATTATATAGTGATGATTTAGCTATAATATTAATATAATACGATTTATAATATTTTTAAAGAACTTTGCAATATTTTTAAATATATTTTAAGCTTTGTTATTTTGCTTCGACACATTTTTATATCTGGACGTTCATATGTAACGCAACACTGCAGCAGCTACGTCGGCACGTCCACACTGTGTTTTACGGTAATTATTTAGCAGTGGGCGGGGTTACGCGGCAGTGGGCGGGATGTAGTGTGGGCGACTCTTCACCGGCTTTCACTGCGCTCCGAGAGAAAGCCTGCAGCGGACGCAACACGCCGAACAGGTAAACCGCTATATTTCATTAACTACAGAAAGCCATAATATCGAGTTTTAACGGTCAGCACGATTTGCATATGTGTGTTTGAATATTCTCTGAAGTTCTCTGACACGCTTGCTGTTTCAATTCTTCTAATCCGCGTTTTTGAAGATGTTAATGGGACAGATAATCCTTATTGCTTGAGAAAGGACGCATTGTTCCATTCAGAGCAATGGAGCTGACACAGACTGTGGGCTACTTTAGGTGGCTAGGTTATATATAAAAAGTCATTATTTCCTTTAGATACGATACTTAACTTTTGAGAATGTGTACCAACTTGATTCTTAAAGGAGTGCTTAGATTACACACTTTCACGTTTTAAAATGCTTTGTACTGAAATCTATTGATTTTATCTAATAGTTTGAGTCATCTTTAAGGGAGCGTATTCTTAATAAAACTAATCACGATGTGCACATGAAAAGGAGGAGACCTGGTCAAAGACATGATTTGGTTTTGTCGCAGAAGAGATTTTGCAGTCCAGCAGAGATGGTGCTGAAACAACAGCTACCCAGTATTAAGCACCATTGAGGTATTCTGCACCAGAACATCCTTTTATTTTATTAGTAACCTACTGAGTTTGATGTCCTATTGGTTTATGTTCATGTCTCTGCTGAAATGTAGATATATGGTAGATGGTTGCGGTTACCTTTGATCAGTGCTTTTTAAACACCTGCCATCAAATGCTATGCTGAGAAAATTAGAATCAGTTTATGCTTTGCACACCATCGCTTTGAGACTGTATAAAAGACTTCATCAGTGTTTTTTTCTGATAAGACACGATGCATTCCTGCATTGGCAGTCTGCCGGCTCACGCTTATTCAGGCAAACAGAGGTGTGAGGTTTAATGCAGCGCCCTGCACTGGGTGACTGATATCTGCGCAGTCCCTGTATGTGTGAGCCATATATCCCCTAAAGTTCATCGCATTCAAGTGTTAGCGTGCTTTGACCATCTGTTAGAAAACTGCCCTCTTCGTCAAATACAACAGATCTTCAAAAGGAGACAAAAACCTGGACCCCCTGCATATCTTGGTGGGGACTTTTGTATTGAGTGAATTACAGTATGTCTTCTGTTCATAAAATGAAACATAACCCTTACATAAAACATTTTAAGAATTCTATTATTAAAATGTATTTTGTATGTTTAGTAAGTGAATTCTTTGTTGGGTTGCTTATTGGTTCCCATAATGTAGGTGACTTTCATGTTTTATTCATTGAGGCCAGTGGTTCCCAACCACGAGGCCCCCCAACACTGCATGTCTCCTTAAACAAACACATCTAATTCAGCTATTCAGAGACCCCAAGAGCTGAAATAGGTGTGTCAGACAAAGGAGAGATGCAAAACGTGCAGTGTAGGGGGCCTCCAGGAACGTAATTAGGAACCACTGATTTAGGCAAAACAGGACTCACACACAGTTTTTTTTAAACAACATTTTAAAACAGCACATTAATTGGATTTTCATCTCACCCAATGATACATGTACTTCAGTTCCCCCAAAAATGAAAGTCATCATTTGCTCAAATTTAATACGTTTTTCAAATAAATGTTTACGTTTTGCAAAAGAAAGAAAGTAATGACCTGCATGGGACGACATTATAGTTAGCAAATATGATAATTGATGACATGATTTTTGACTACCCCTTAAAGCAGGTATTAGGAGGTCTTTATTTCGCCTATTAAACCTGTAAAAATAGGACAAATCAATTAAAATAAATATTATGAATAATGACTAATTATTAACAGTAATAATAAGAATTATTTATAATAATTAATAATTACTAGCTTTCCATTAGCTCATACCGTAGGGACATGGCACTAGCATGGAAAGGTCATGGGTCCGATTCAGAGAAAGCAAGCACTGACAAAATGTACAGTATACTTGAATGCTGTCAAAGTTGTTTTTGGATAAGAAGTGAAAATGTGATTAACCTCATGATTTTTGATGAATCACTTCTCACCCACACTATTGACTTTTTCATTGATTATTTGATTTAAAATCCAAAAAATAATACAAAATGATATTCATTCATGTTGTTGAAGTCATCCTTGAGCTCTACTATTGGGGTTATGGGGGTACATTGAGCATACAAAACAAGTCGTATATTGTGCAAACAAAGGATTCCCAATTACTTTATTACAACCTCTGTTCAAACAATTGCTTCGCCTCCACTTCAGTGAGTGTTATGATTACATTAACATTTTGAAGAGAATAGTCTTTGTCCTTGTCTGGCCCTTTTCTGCTTATCCTGGCTCAAAGAGCACCTTTGTATGACAGCCTGTCGTAATGGAGTGTTTGTTGTGCCCTGGTTTTAACTGTTGTTAACACGTACGGCAAAGGGCTGGATATTGGAGCTCTACTATGTTTCAAACCCTACTTGTAAGTGAATTATGTAAAAAGCTCTATCTGTGTTCTTCAGAAGAGAGATTGAGTCATGTACTCGACCTGATTAGATTTGCATAGTATGATGTTGCGATCATTGATTTCTATTGGCTGTGAACACTCTGAAGATGCAGGTATGCATAATGCATCTCTAATGAAATGGTAGCAAGGTATTAATCCCAGCATCTTGTGAACGCTGAATCAATGAGGCTGTAGGGTCTAGAGCATTCCCTGATTTACGCGGACACGCTCTGCTCAGGTTCTGACATGATGAATCCTCAGGGAGCCCTACATGACCGCGTCTCCAAGCTACTGTTGAACTTAGAGGAATCTGCTTGCAACCGTGTGTGATGACTCTCAGTCAACCTGGTCCTTTATGCATACGTACCTCTGCACTTTTTGTGCAACATTGTTTTTACTTGCAATCTTCACATTTGCCACAGTTTCAAAAAGAAACCCTGGCATGTTTTTATTATGTTGATTGTAGGTATGTATTGCTCTTTTTAATTACGTTAAATATCCGGGGTGTAACATTCAAGGACTTTTATTTGTTGTTTTTCCATTCCCCTTGGATCGTTCATTATGTACAGGTTTGTCTCATTAATAAATCATCATTACCTTCCCCTTATAAGTTTATTTCCATTCAGTGTTAGTTTGTCCGGTCTCGTCAGTGGTATGTGTGTTTTTTACTATACCCCTCCTGTTGGATTGCCCCTTTGTGGATTATTAAATTATAAAAGTTATTAAATTAAATTATTAATGTTTTTGTATAATTCATCTTCGTGCCTTCATTCCCACACCGTTCCGTGACAGAAGACTGGACTCTCTAAAACTGTGGACGACACACAGTAAGACAAGGAAGAAGACATCTACTGATGTCACATGAACTGTTTTACCTGTGTTTTTACTACGTTTCTGGATCTGGGATCATTTTCAGTTGTGTTGCTGTCTATGGACGGGCAGATGGCTCTCTGAAATCACCAAAATATCTTAATTTTTGTTCTGAATCTGAACGAAGGTTTTACGGGTTTGGAACGATATATGGGTGAGTAATTAATGACCCAAATTCTTTTTTGGGTGAACGAACCCTTGACTGTTTTTGTATAATTCATCTTTGTGCCTTCATTCCCGCACCGTTCTGTGACACAGGGACCCTAAACCAGCGGTTCTCAATCCTGGTCCTCGTGCCCCACCGCTCTGCATATTTTGCATGTCTCTCTTTGTTAACGCACCTGATTCTGATAATCAGCTCAGATGTTCCAATTGACATGTACCCTACACAGTGTTCATTGCTCCCTTCTCCCTGAGCAGGGGAAAGTTTACTTCACTTCGGAAAGTTAATTCACGGATTTGCGCTGTAAATATGTGAATATGATTTAAATTACGTCTCGCACATTTAA